>BSBK01008578.1:590000-646167 GCA_027943335.1 Chamaecyparis obtusa
CTCCTCCTTAGGCTCGTATTTAAAATCATTTTCTAGGACAATTTCCTCCTCTGTCTTTTTTCCTATTAGCTCCTTATTTAAGAAATGAGCAGACCTTCTCTCTCTCGAGCTCATATCTTGTTTGGTATCCTCTTGGTACCCCATTTCCTTTGCCTCATCTTCCATGTCTTCAATTTCTATCCTCAGAATCACATTTTTGGTACCCTTCCCAAATTTTCTTAGCTTGCCTCAGCTAGGTTTACCACTAGGGCCTTTGTGCTTTTTCAAGGGTTTTGTTTCTAAGAGATCAGCTTCAAGGGGTTTTTTGCAAGGGATCTTAGAAGTTTGTCCTTTTTTCTTGGGGTTAGGGTTTTTTGGGAAAAGGATTACTTTCAATGAGCTCTATACAGATAGACTTGTAGGGAGGGTCATTTTGTTGCCTAGTTTCAACTTGAGGTTGTGAAATGAACTGGCTTCTAAAAGGGGATTTATCAAATCACACTGGTAAAGAACATACATTAGACCTTAGTGTAATGGGGGGAAGCCCCATTTTTTTATACTACTACTCAAGAGATGAAAGGAGGAAAAAAGGCATACGAATCTTCTTCCCATGGCTAATATGATTAAGAATTGGGAAATGGTAGCCATGAAAGGTCATATACCTATCTTCTAAAGTAAAGTATTTCATTACATGATAGCAGATAAGAGCGTAAGAAGGATGAAGAAGGGACCTTTCATACCCATTTTCATTTGATGTGACCACCAACTTCTCACCTTTTTAAAATAATTTCTTCATATACACATTGTAATCTCCTAAGCTTCATTTTTCAACTCTCTCCCTTTCACATCTTATGCTAGACACATCAACAATAAACTTTGGCATAACTTGAAATTTAATGCTTCTAATAGAAACAAAACCCTTTTGCCAAGAGTTGTAGAATTTTTCTGAAAGAGTTTCGTTATATCCCCTCATGGAAAGAAAGTAGGGAGTAATCTCTACTTTAGTGAAAAAATTCCAGAGATCTTCATTCTGCATGAGTTCCTTGCAGTCTTTGAGTTCAAATATTTTAAGAGGGCCACCCATTGCTATCAAATTAGTAAGCTAAAAATTCAAGTGTTCATTTGGTAAGGCCCACAATACATAATGACACTAAACCTTATAAAATCCCCTTCACACTTTTTCCAAAAAATGTAACATCTCAAAGGTTCTTAAAAAATATTTTAAAAAGCCATCACATTAAAATCTTCCTTTTTTCTCTTCAAAATTTGACACATTTTGGATATTTTGTTTCACATGTATGATTTTCAATTAATACACAAAATTATTGAAGGGACATTCCCCATACAACTCTTCCCTCATGATGTCATATTCATTCATGCCAAGGCCATTTGATTTATTAATCCCATCCTTTGATTAAAAATATGTGGACAACTTATTTGCATTAAGTGGTGCCAAATGTGTCTTCTGCCTAATTGATAATAACTTCCCCTACTATTATTACTTGTGTAATCATATTTGTTACCTCTATAATGATTTTGCACAAGACTGAAACATTTTTGAGTGTTTCTCTAATTCACATTAATCATATGGACAATCCTTTTGATAATGTTTTTCTCTTTTTCAATTTTCTTCATTAGGCATCCTTTTTTGAATTTGGAAGAGGGCAAGGAAACTTTCAAATTTATTATCTGTTGGCTTAAGGAGCACATTAATGGTTAAACTTTCTCCTAATCTTCCTCATCTCAGCCCCATATTCCAAATGTAAGTAAGATCATTACTGACATTCATTCGTTTTTCCATAATGATGCAAAAATAAAAAGTCCTAGGAACCATCCTATTTTTGTTCATTTGCTAAGATCTCCTTTAGCCCTTGAGGGAACTCGTTAAAGGTAAAGTAGCACACATTTTGAGAATTAAAACCAATATTAGCCATAAAGTCAAATACTTTATTTCCCTCTCTAAGAGTGTGGAAAACCTCATACTGACAAAAACTTGTCAGCATCCTTTTACAATCCTCCATAAGACTAAGTAGGTCCTAAGGGAAGCCTAGTTCCCCCTTTAAATAACCAATAATAAGTTTTTAATCTCCCTAAATTATAATTTTTTGGTACTTAAAATCCTTTAAACACTTGATTCCCTGCCGAGAAGCCACAACCTCAACTCTATTATTTGATCCTACCCCTAAGTTCTTGCTATATCCTTCAATAAAAACCGCATTCCCATCTATGATAACACCGCTAGTAATATAAACATGAGGGTTCCCTTTGGCACATCCATCAAAATTACTTTTAATCCACTGTTTGCTCTTGCATGCTCCATTTAGTGGTATTTCTCCTCATAATATTAATTCAATTGATGTTAAAGAGATTTGAGATTTCCCCATAGTTGTTTTATTTTGGTCTCTTGAAGGTTAGGGAGAACCTTCTATTAGCACAAGAAAAATTTTCCAGGCCTCTGTAGTTATTTTTCCCATTTTCCTACCAAAACCTTAGGCAAATTTAAAAAATCTAGCCGTTTGCAAGGAAAACCCTAAGTGTGCCCTAGGCCTGTTCTAAATTCGTGTTACTTTTTGGGCCACTTAAAACTTTATAATGCATGTGCTAATTTTTGAATGTTTTGTCACATGATCACATGACCCTTTTTCATGCTATGCGATCATGCGACTGAGGTTTGATGTTGGACCCCTATGATTTTTTCCTAAGTCTCCAAGCGCCCAGCTTTAATTTTTCCTAAGTCTAGTGGCAGTAATTTTTCCTAAGTCTCAATGCTTAATATTTCCTAAAGTTTCCAGCCTTTATCCTTTCTTGGGCCCGAATTTCTAACACCATCTCGATCCAATGATAGGCGTAAGATCTTATGGAGTGTGTCAGAGGGCTGTGAAGTTGTGCCAACCATTGGTTCTCTTTCACGACAAAGGCTTTTCAATGTATTCGGTCCACATGCCAGGTGTGCTTAGTCAGCACTTTCTCATTGGTCCACGTATTAATGACTCAAAAAGCTTGTCAGTGGGGCCAACGATTTCAGAGATTCAGTGGTTTTGACAGTGGCAGAGCATCAACAGCTAATGTATGATCTTAAGGGTTATTTCTGACACATGAGGCTATAAGACCAGCCGTTGATTCTTTTCTGTGTTAGAAGTTTGTCAGAACATGGGTGAGATTCTTCATTGATGGTGGGCGTATCATCACATAGAATCTTTTGAGGCTATGTGATCTTATGCCCGTTGTCTGATTTGATGCTGAAGGGTAGTGGGTCTTGTCTTAGAAGTGACTGGGTAGAGATAGCAAATAGTTTGATGACATGTGGTAGTTTGTAGACGGGCCAGGGTTTTCAAATTTTTTTTTTGGCGGTTCAGATTTTGGTGGCACCGATAAAGTCTTTTGTGTCCGCTCATTCGCAAAGTATTTGGTGGAGTTCTAAGTTTTCTTGCGAACTGGAAAATAAAGGTTTTTGTGCATTCACCAAATATAACCAAGGGTTAAACATGAGACTCATTGATTCAATGAAATACTTTGTTTGCTGAATCATTTGACTTGACCGTGGTTAAATAATATATCTAGCGACTTAGAATTTCTTGCAGTCGCGTGTTCACCAAATGGGTCAAAGGTTAAGGGTTAGCCGAGAATTGTGGGACCATTTTTCCAGGTGTTGCTGAGATGTCAGGTTTTGATTGGCCATGGATTTTAGGTATGCAGACACGTCAGTGGGCCCGAGAGATTCTAAAGAATGCCAGTGTGGTAGGATCTATGGCTGTCGCATGATCGCGTGGAATCTTTTCAGGCCATGCGATCACGTGACGACCGTTCCATCTAAGGCTTATAAGGAGTGGGTCCAAAGTGCCGATTCATCACTGACATGATCTATTTTCATTGGTTCAAAGGTTTTATGAGGTGGAAAAGTGATTTTGAAAGATTTTTGTTGACTATTGTGGGATTCTATGAGCCGCCTGATCTGTCGGGAATAAGATAGATCAACGGTCACATTTTAAAGTTGAGCCGGTTACCATTTTTATTCAAATTCAAATATCCTGTAGGGTTTTGCTAGGGTTTTGAACCAGTGAGTCATGTAAAATGGTGTGGTGGTTAGGAATTGAATTAGTCAGTACAAATTGTAATTGGGGAAGGATATAGAAGGCATAAATTACAACTAGAATCCTATTTTGTTCCTGATGATGCCGTGCCAGTTGAGCTTCCAGGGTTGAATTTTTGCAGAAGGGCATTCATTGTAGGTGGACAACGTGGTGATAAAATCAAATTTGTGAAAATTGAGCCAGGGATAGCATTGAAGACAAGAAGCATGTCGACTCAATTACAAAATATCTCATCTGTTTTAGTAGTGCAGTTATTTTAAACCCTTTGGGGTTGTTGTAAAGGTTTTTTAGGTTAATTTCTTGTAACCCTAGAGTGATCAGTTGCTTGTTGCATCCCTTGGTATAAAGGGATTTTTCATGATCATTCTAAGGGATTGGAGTTTAGGTGTTAAAAAGATAGAAATTTCTGAAACCCTAGCTTTTAGTCAAGGATTGTAATTTTTGATATCATTTTATCAAACAATAGAGAAGAAGTACAAATTGATGTTCTTATCTTGCAAGCTTACTATTCTAGATACTGTATGCACATGGTGAAAGGTTATACTTAATACAAATCTCAGATCCTTATCTCTCCTTTACTCCATTCTTTGAATCTTTAAATCTTTGCATAAGGTTTATATGAATGTATTGGTGCTTTGAGTTCCAACCTAGAGTTAGATTAAATATTGCTCAAAGTGGAATATGTGTTCTTGGAGTTTATTTGAAGGATTTTCATAAGTAGGAAAGACTTGAGGTATTTGTGTTTATGCCCAAAGACCAATTTAAGACACCATTGTATTCATCCTTTTCCTTAACATTTTGCCCAATGGATAAGGCACTGGCCTATATTCTCCTATCTTTGTGTTGAGAAGAGTGATTCAAACCTTATAATCCCAAATCATTCAAATCATTACCAATCTTTACTTTTATTTACATTTATGTATTGTCCTATCCAGTGATGGAGATTCAATGAACAATAGGTTGTTGTTTAGCACTTTCTCATTATATTCATCTGTTGAAAGATCCAATAAAGAAATAAGGGGTAGAGTTAGTACTATCAGTCAGTGTTAATACTATTGGATCAGGTGCACCCACCTTGGTTTTGTAGAGCCAGAAGCAGAAGAGGGTAATCTTATCCCTATAGTTGGTCCAATTGCTCACATTTGGAACTAAACAATCCTTAATATCCATCATGGGCATATTGGTATCTCATGGAGTGTAAAATCCTATCCAGGAACCAACAAATTGGTGACTCCGCTGGGGACTAAAGTATAACAAACAAGTAAAATCAGTTCTGAATCAGTGTTTATATTACAAATTTCAATATCTCATTACCCATTTGATTCAGCCCTTCCAAGTCACCATCAAATCAGTGATTCTATTGGAGAATAGAGAAATACTGTCAAGAGCAAATAGTGTAGGTTTCAAGTTGAGCTAGACTCCTGACCTACCTATTTCAATTATTTGATATCTCTAGTGTTATAAATCAACATAGATAACATGGGTACAAGTTGAGCTTAGACTCCTGGCCTGCTTATCATTTATCCAGTGGTCTTCATTAAAGAGTATAAGAGTCAGTTTCAGTAAGGTTTTAAATTATCTCACATATTGTGAGTGGCGACTCTGAGCATCTCTGTAACCAGTAATTTATAATATATAAGTATGAGTTTCAAAATCACAAGGTCTTGGAGGAAGGAATACCTAGAAGAAAGCTTGCAGGGTGGGCTTCCTGCCACATCAAGAAGAACTCAGGTTAGGAAGGAAAAAAGTGTTAATGATATGTCTCTAACCTAGAAGCAAAGGGGAAACCTAGGACGGGAGGGTCCTACGCCTCCTAGTCAGCAAGGAAATGCCTCAGAATATGAGGAGGTAGTTGATTCGGGCCTAAACCAGTATGAAGACTATGTTTCCCCCACAAATAGAGAGGGTGAAAGACCATCCCACAATAGAAGGATTTCAAGGAAATTTAGTAGGTCTAGAAGCAAAAGCAAGGGTGGAAAGGATTTTTTCCCCCTTTAACCCTTGATTCATCAATACCTCAAGGCCCCCATGAGTCTCAGGATCAGCAAGAATAGCCCCAAGCACAACAGGATGAGTCTGAAACCACTTTGCTTGATTCTAAGGAAATTTTTGAGGAAGTATATGAATTGGAAAGAAGAATTCAAGAACAAGCAGCCATTAGGCAAAAGAGAGAAAATGAGAAGGAAGAAAGGGTTAGACATGCTATGATCAGGGCTGACCAATTAAGAAGGCAATTGTTAGATTTAGAAGCTATAAATTATGTTCCGATTCCTGAAAAAACAAATGAGCTGCCTGTTGTCCATAAGACTTTTGAAGCTAGGAAACCAAGGGATAAGGGGAAACAAAAGGAAGTGGGCATTTCAATTAAAGAACCTGTAGCCCCTAAAATCCCTATAGACCAAGCCCTAAGATTGGAAGCCGACCTTGAAAAGGCCAAAAAAGAATAGGAATTGCTAGCCAAAGAACTTGAAAAGGTAGAACTAGAAGTTGCAACACTAGAAATGAAAAAGAAAATTGATTTTCTTAAAAGGTCTGCAGGACCTACAAATTTTGCTAGTTCTACCATGACACAAGGAGAAAATGTCACAAATTCAGCAAATCAGACAACTGGTGTTCCTCCACCAGGAGGTTTTAAAGGTGTTGCCACTACAAATAATAATGCATCTACATCTTAGGGTGCTGGTTTTCCTAATTTAGGGATTATACATGAAAGATGTAAACAATTGGTTTTTACTGGTATCCCTGGTTATCCTAACCCCATCCCTAAAGAAATCAGAAAGAATCTTCCTAAATTCACAGGAAGCAATGTTGTAACTTGTGAGGAGCATTTAAAGAAATTTATTAATGTCATTGATGATTATAATATTGTGCCTGATGATGTTATCATGAAACTGTTTGTGCAATCCCTACCAGAAGATTCAAGGGATTGGTTTAGGACTTTGCCTCATGGTAGCATAGGATCATGGGATTAGCTTAGACATTGTTTCAAAGAGCAATATGGTGATAAAACGCATGAAGGTTTTATGCTGAATGAATTCAATAACATAAAAAAGAACTTTAATGAGGATTTTGTTGAATTTAATGTTAGATTCCAAAAAGCCATGCATAAATTGTTGCAAGTTATCAAGCTAGATGACAGGGTGTGCCTTGTCACATATTTAAATGCTTTTGACTCTAAGATGGGCTACCTATTGAGAGATAAGAATCCAAGGAGTCTTGTTGAAGCTTATAAGTTGGTTGTGAACATAGAAAGCAACTGCAGAATCTTAGGAAAGTTGGGAAGGAGAGAAGATAACAGGTCTCCTTTGTTAAATAGAAAAGATCCAGGAAAGATTCAAGGTGTGAAACCTAAGGATGATGAAAGCCTAAAATAGATTCTGAAAGCAATCAAAGATCTGAAGCCTAGTGAAAATAGAGGTAATAAAGCTATAGGAGGGGACAAGCCCCCCTTCAATAATTTCAACAAATTGCCAAGAATACAGAATTACCCCTACAACACTCAATGGAAAGATGGGAAGCCTTTTATTCCTAAAAAAAGAGATAAACCAAATGATAGGACCCCTGATCCATTACAAAGAAATTCAATGAATATGGTGGAAGAGGTCCCATGGTGCATTGTTTGTTAATCACCGCATGATCCTGATTATTGTGCCATATCCTAGAATGTCTCTCCTCAAGAGGAGCAAGAGTACAGTGAGGAATAGTCTTATGATGACCAGGGGTGTGGGATGTTTTCTTCCCATGTTTTGAGTGAAGTAGACTCTATCGAAGAGGATGAAAAATAGGATGCATCATATTCCCAAACTAGAAATGAATCCTATCATTAGAAAGTTTTTTCGGATGATGAAGATAGTGAGCCTGACAACATCCAGTGTAACGTTCAAAATAATGATCAAGCAACTACTTTGAGAAGACCTTCTGATGAGGAGATTGCCTTGATAACAACCAATTTGGTTACTCAGGAAAAGGCAAATTATAACTTGAGGAATAGAGTTGTTGATGATGCAAATCCCAAGCCAGCTGGTACTTTTATCAAGAAGACAGATAAGAATGTAAAAACTTCACAAGAAAAGACTAAGGATGCTAATCCTATTGATAAAGTCAAGGTAAAGAAATTTTCCAAGCCTAATATTGTTTATAAGGTAAAAACTAAACCTACTACTGAGGTTGTACCAGTTTTGCAAAAGAAAAACAAAGCCCAAACTGACAAACCTGCATATACATCCACCCAAGAAGCTGATAAAGAGACCGCAAGTTCAAAACCAGATGTACTGGATTTAAAGTATGTTCCAATTGACATGAGTAGATTGTTGTCTCAAATCACTATCAAAGTTCCATTATTAGAAATGATGAGAATAGAAGAACATAAGAAAAATGCCTTGAAATGGGTAAAAAGTGTAGTACATATTGATTTTCAAAAAATAGAAAAAATTGAGAAACAAGTAGCAATTGTGGATGAAGAAGATGAAAATTATAGTGAGGAGATTGTTTCTAAAATCCCTCAAATCTATTTGGACACAAATGTTGTTAGTACTGCAGCAGGATCAGTTGATCCTTTTTTCTTGACTCTGCAAATAAATGGAAAGCTGCTGAAGAATTGCATGATTGATTCTGAAGCATCAAATACTGTTATGCCTACTGAGGTTATGAAGTCATTAGGATTAAAGGTAGATACATCCCATGGAAGGTGTCAAGCTATGGATTCAAGAGAAGTACCAGTTGTTGGTACTATTAAGGCTTTGCCTTACAGATTGGCTGCATACCCCAACAAACAATTGACCATGAGTGTCTTGGTGGTGGATATTCCTCCCTAATATGGAATGTTATTATCAAGAAAATGGAGTGCCTCTATGGGAGGTAGCATACAGTGTGACTTATCATTTGCCACTTTTAATTTTGAAGGACAGAATATCAAAGTCACTAGGGAGTCTAGAACCCCTCATATGATTGAAGAAGAAGACCAAGACAATATGAATTATTTCCTTGATACTGATATTAATGCCTTCAAGGTCCAAGTTAAGGAAGCAGAGGAAGGTGTTGGGCCTCCCCAAAAATCAAAAAGCCAAGAAGGGTGGATTGACCTTGATAATCTCTAGACCATGTATTTTGATGGAGCAAATAGGAAAGAAGGGTCTGGAGCTGGAATATTGCTCATATCTCCAAATGGTAAAACTTTCAAGTTCTCATTTACTTTGTTGTTTTCATGCACAAATAATGTTGCAGAGTATGAGGCTCTGTTAATTGGTCTCAGATTAGCATCAAGGCATGGCATAAAGTTTTTGAAAGTTATAGGTGACTCTAAGTTAGTCATATCCCAAATTAGATCAAAGTATGCCTCAAAAAATTAGAAGTTGAAACAATATAGGAATGTAGTATGGGATGAGATTGAAAGCTTTAATGCTTTTAATATTTGTTGGAAGGAAAGAAGTTAGAATAGGATGGAAGATTTGTTCGCTAATATAGCCCTTAGAATAGAAGATGTTACATTTGTAGATGTTTCTAATATAGAGGTACATGCCAGACCTTCCATCCCTGACAATCTAGATAATTGACAAGTTTTTTCTGATGACCAAGATATATTAAGGTTTCTCCATTGTGAATCTCACTTTGGTGATAAAGAAATGGATTTCAGTGCTTATGTTAATACAGTGAATGGAAAAGATGTCATCTTTGGGAAAGAGGTTTTGTAATTAAAATCAAACAAGGTTCCTAAAGGACTAGTTGCTCTTGAAAGGGAATTTGACAATAAAGACAAGGCTTTCTCAGCTAGTATTGATAAAATCAATGAGCTTGAAGAGATAAACTTGGGCACAGGGATAGCTCCCAAGAAAGTTTACATAGGCAGGTCTCTCTCCCCAAGAATTAGAAAAAATTTGATTGACCTTCTCAAAAAATTTTGGCATGTTTTTGCCTGGTCTTATGAAGACCTTAAAGCTTATAGAGAGGACCTTTTTCAGCATGAGGTTCCACTTAAAGAAGGCACAAAGCCTTTCAAACAAAAGTTGAGACCTGTTAACCCTACCTTGGCACCCAAAATGCAGAGTGAACTCAAGAAGATGATGGATGCTGGAATAATCAAGCCCATTAGGCATTCCACTTGGGTTTCAAATTTAGTGCCCGTCAGAAAAAAGAATGGTGATATCAGATTATGTGTAGATTTTAGGAATCTTAACATAAATTCTTTGAAAGATAACTATGGATTACCCAATATGGAGAACATGTTACAAAAGGTTACTGGATTAGAATTAATGTCCATGATGGATGGCTTTTCTGGTTACAATCAAGTTATGGTAAAAAATACAGAACAGTTTAAAAGTGCATTTACAACTCCATGGGGAACATATGTTTATGTAAGAATGCCATTTGGGTTGACTAATGTAGGTGCCACTTTTCAGAGGGCTATGGATGTAGCCTTTGTAGATTTCATTGATAGATTTATGGTGGTATATCAAGATGACTTGATAGCCTTTTCAGCAAAAGAAGAACAACATTGTCAACATCTTGAGAAATTTTTTATCAGAGCATTGGAATATGGGGTTTCTTTGAACCCAAAGAAGTGTGCCTTTGGTGTGACAGAAGGAAAACTTTTGGGGCACATTATTCAAAGGATGGTGTAAGGATATATCCTGAAAGAGTGGAGGCTATTGACAAACTATCCTTACCAAAAAAATATCAAGGGAATTCAGTCCTTTCTAGGACAGGTCAACTTTTTAAGAAGGTTTATTACAAACTTTGTAGAAATCAGTATTCCCATATCAAGGATGTTAAAGAAAGGAGCAAAAATGGAGTGGAATACTGAAGCAGTTCAAGCCTTCAATGACATTAAGAGGGCCATTAAGCATGCCCCAGTCTTGAAGACACCAGATTATAGCAAGCCAATGCAAATTTTCTCTTTTGCATCTGCTCATACTATTGCTGTAGTACTTTTACAAAAAAATGTTGAAGGTTTTGAACAACCTATTTCCTTTTTCAGCAAGACTTTACAAGCAGAAAAATTAAATTATGATATCATTGAGAAACAGGCTTATGCCTTAGTCAAGGCCATTAAAAAATTTAGATGTTATTTGGTGGGAGCCACAGTGGTTGCCTATGTTCCAAGTGCTGCAGTCAAAGACATCTTGGTCCAACAAGACGTTTCAGGAAGAAGATGTTGGTGGATTAACAGAAATTAAGAATTTAACATTGATATCCACATTACAAAGTTGGTTAGAGGTTTAGGCCTAGCAAAGTTGATGGCCCAAAGTAATCTAAATGCAAACTAGATAAATGCTTTAGAAGAGGATCAAAGACCTTATGTGTGCAACATGGATTGTTGTGAATGGTACAAGGATATTGTCAAATATTTACAAATGATGGTCTTACCCCCTGAACTAGATGATAATAAAAGAAGAACTGTTAAAATCCACTCTTTGAGATATGCAATTATAAATGGTGAGCTTTGGTGGAGGAGTAATGAAGGTGTTTTGCTCAGGTGTGTAGACCATGATAAAGCCCAGCTCTTGATGCATGAAATGCATAGTGGAATTTGTGGAGGACATTACATGGCAAAGACTACAACCCACAAGATTATTAGGGTAGGTTTTTGGTGGCCTTCACTTTTCAAAGATACACATCAATTTGTCAAGAAGTGTGATCCTTGCCAAAGGTTTGCAAGAAAACTAAAATTCAGTGGAAATTTGCCTCTCAGACCTGTTTCTGTTCAAGCCCCTTTCCAGAAGTGGGGTATGGATTTCATTGGTGAAATACCTAATAAGTCCAGTGGTGGACATTCTTACATCTTAGTGGCAATAGATTATTAACTAAGTGGGTTGAGGCAATCCCTATAGGAAGAGCAACCAGCAAGGTGGTAACAGATTTTATGATGCAGAATATTCGCACAAGGTTTGGTTGCCTAGAAACTATGGTGGTTGATAATGCATTATGTTTTAGGTCAGAAGAGTTTGTTGACTTTTGCAGACATAATGGTATTAAAATTTCATATTCATCTGCTTATCATCCACAAGGCAATGGCCAGGTAGAATCTAGCAATAAAAGTTTAATCAAGATTTTGAAAAGAGTTCTAGACAAAAATAAGAAGGCCTAGGGCTCCAAATTGCTACAAGCCCTATGGGCTGATAGGGTTACAATAAAGAAAGCAATAGGGTGTGCCCCTTTTGACTTAGTGTATGGAATCAATGCAAGATTACCTCAAAATAACTTATTGTAGATGTATCAATTCATTCAGAAATATGATGAAGATGTTGAGGAAGATATGACAGTTAGAATGAATGATTTGATTCAATTAAATGAGGTAAGAAATGATGCACACATTAAGAATGAGAATTTGCAGGCCCAGTGCAAAGTCCTGTATGATAGAAGGACTACTCAGAGAAATTTTGCAGAGGGAGACATGGTATTAATGTGGAATGTAAGAATGCAAGACAAAGAAAAGCATGGGAAATTTGATCCCATATGGTTAGGCCCATATATTATTGAAGAAAAATGGGGAGCAGGTTCTTACATTCTAAAGAATTTGACAGGAGAGCTCCTAGAGTTGCTTGTTCATAGCTAATTTTTGAAATTCTATTTCTCCTAAAAGTTTTGGTAGTTTCTGTATAGGTTTTGTTTAGGTTTTTGTGTGCAATTCCTTATTTTTGGTTCAAAATTTTGGTTCTGGTTTGCTATACCAAGATATTTCTATTTTCTCATTGTATCTACAGGAGATACACATCCCCAAGCATGAGCCACTGTTAGCACAAGAAAAATTTTCTAGGCCTCTGCAGTTATTTTTCCCATTTTCCTGCCAAAACCCTAGGCAAATTTAAAAAATCTAGCCGTTTGCAAGGAAAACCCTAAGTGTGCCCTAGGCCTATTCTAAATTTGCGTTACTTTTTGGGCCACTTAAAACTTTATAAGGCATGTGCTAATTTATGACCATTTTGTCGCATGATCATGTGAGCCTTTTTCATGCTATGCGATCATGTGACTAAGGTTTGATGTCGGACCCCTATGATTTTTTCCTAAGTCTCCAAGTGCCCAGCTTTAATTTTTTCTAAGTCTAGTGGTAGTAATTTTTCCTAAGTCTCAATGCTTAATATTTCCTAAAGTTTTCGACCTTTATCTTTTCCTAGGCCTAGCTTTCTGACACTGTCTTGATCCAACGATAGGTGTAAGATCTTATGGAGTGTGTCAAAGGGCTATGAAGTTGCGCCAGCCATTGATTCTCTTTCACGACAAAGGCTTTTCAATGTATTGGGTCCACATGCTAGGTGTGCTTAGTCAACACTTTCTCATTGGTCCATGTATTAATGACTCAAAAGCTTGTCAGTGGGGCCAATGATTTCAGAGGTTTAGTGGTTCTGACAGTGGCAGAGCATCGATAGCCAGCGTATGATCTTAAAGGTTATTTCTAACACATGAGGCTATAAGACCAACCATTGATTCTTTTTTGTGTTAGAGGTTTGTCAGAACATGGGTGAGATTCTTCATCGATGGTTGGCATATCATCTCATAGAATCTTTTGAGGCTATGTGATCTTACGCCCGTCGTCCGATTTGATGCCGAAGGGTAGCGGGTCCTGTCTCAGAAGTGACTGGGCAGAGATAGAAAATTGTATGATGACATGTGGTGGTTTGCAGGTGGGCCCAGGGTTATCAAAGTTTTTTTTTGGCAGTTCAGACAAGTTTTTGGCAGCACCGATAAAGTCTTTTGTGTCCACTCATTCGCAAAGTATTTGGCGGAGTTCTAAGTTTTCTTGTGAACTAGCGAATAAAGGTTTTTGTGCATTTGCCAAATATAACCAAGGGTTAAACATGAGACTTAGTGATTCAGTGAAATACTTTGTTTGCTGAATCGTTTGACTTGACCGTGGTTAAATAATATATCTAGCAACTTAGAATTTCTTGCAGTCGCGTGTTCGCCAAATGGGTCAAAGGTTAAGGGTTAGCCGAGAATTGTGGGACCATTTTGCCAGGTGTTGCTGAGATGTCAGGTTTTGATTGGCCATGGATTTTAGGTATGCAGACACGTCAGTGGACCTGAGAGATTCTAAAGAATGCCAGTGTGGTGGGATCTATGGCTGTCGCATGATCACGTGGAATCTTTGCAGGCCATGCAATCATGTGACAACCATTCGATCTAAGGCTTATAAGGAGTGGGTCCAAAGTGCCGATTCATCACTGATGTGCTCTATTTTCATTGGTTCGAAGGTTTTATGAGGTGGAAAAGCAATTTTTAAAGATTTTTGTTGACTATTGTGGGATTCTATGAGCCGCCTGATCTGCCAGGAATAAGATAGATCAACGGTCACATTTTAAAGTTGAGCCGGTTACCATTTTTATTCAAATTCAAATATCCTGGAGGGTTTTGCTAGGGTTTTTGAACCAGTGAGTCATGTAAAATGGTGCGGTGGCCAGGAATTGAATTTTTCAGTATAGATTGCAGTTGGGGAAGGATATAGAAGGCATAAATTACATCTAGAATCCAATTTTGTTCTTAAATGCCATGCCAGTTGAGCTTCCAGGGTTGAATTTTTGCAGAAGGGCATTCATTGCAGGTGGACAACATGGTGATAAAATCAAATTTGTGAAAATTGAGCTAGGGATAGCATTGAAGACAAGAAGCATGTCGACTCAATTACAAAATATCTCATCTGTTTCAGTAGTGCAGTTATTGTAAAGGTTTTTTAGGTTAATTTCTTGCAACCCTAGAGTGATCAGTTGCTTGTTGCATCCCTTGGTATAAAGGGATTTTTCATGATCATTCTAAGGGATTGGAGTTTAGGTGTTAAAAAGATAGAAATTTTTGAAACCCTAGCTTTCAGTCAAGGATTGTAATTTTTGATATCATTTTATCAAACAATAGAGAAGAAGTACAGATTGATGTTCTTATCTTGCAAGCTTACTATTCTGGATACTGTATGCACATGGTGAAAGGTTATACTTAATAAAAATCTCAGATCCTTATCTCTCCTTTACTCTATTCTTTGAATCTTTAAATCTTTGCATAAGGTTTATATGAATGTATTGGTGCTTTGAGTTCCAACCTAGAGTTAGATTAAATATTGCTCAAAGTGGAATATGTGTTCTTGGAGTTTATTTGAAGGATTTTCATAAGTAGGAAAGACTTGAGGTATTTGTGTTTATGCCCAAAGACCAATTTAAGACACCATTGTATTCATCCTGTTTCTTAACATTTTGCCCAATGGATAAGGCACTGGCCTATATTCTCCTATCTTTGTGTTGAGAAGAGTGATTCAAACCTTATAATCCCAAATCATTCAAATAATTACTAGTCTTTACTTTTATTTACATTTATGTATTTTCCTATCCAATGATGGAGAGTCAATGAACAATAGGTTGTTGTTTAGCACTTTCTCACTGTATTCATCTGTTGAAAGATCCAATAAAGAAATAAGGGGTAGAGTTAGAACTATCAGTCAGTGTTAATACTATTGGATTAGGTGCACCTGCCTTGGTTTTGTAGAGCCAGAAGCAGAAGAGGGTAATCTTATCCCTATAGTTGGTCCAATTTCTCATAGATTGCTCACATTTGGAACTAACCAATCCTTAATATCCATCATGGGCATATTGGTATCTCATGGAGTGTAAAATCCTATCCAGGAACCAACACCTTCCATTTTATGAAAAAGTGACATTTTATATTAAATAAATTATGTTTCCTCCAATCCCTCTTGTAATCTCCCATTTGGACAATGTTTCCATGTATCTACAATTCTACCTCTCCTACTATCCCTCCCACTCTACATGAGACATGATCTGTTATTTATATGCACTTTGGATCTGCACTTGAAGTCTTAGAAATAAAAGGCAATGTTATCTCAAGTGAAGATATATATATATATATATATATATATATATATATATATATATATATATATATATATATATATATATATATATATATATATATATATATATATATATATATATATATATATATATATATATATATATATATATATATATATATATATATATACATACATCAAGTACACAACCTGTTATAAAATAAAATTAATATATCACCTTTGATCTTGAATATTTTAACAAATCCTTAAATTTTAAAACCTGTAATAATCACAAGTTTTGCATACCAAATCATTCTTTTTTAGTTCAATTTTTGTCCCATAAGAATTGTCATAATTCAAAAGTAGTAAATAATGAAAAACTTTCATTTTATGTACTAATGAGATTAAAATTTTTCATAAATCATTGCATAGGGTTTCCTTGTTGTCTTTGATCCTTTATACTCAATTGCCCAAGATGACCTAAGTGAAAATGTCTCTATACCTCACTTCCCCTCTCTTGATTTACTTATTTATATCTTTCTATCTTTCTTGGATTCATCTGTGTGTGTGTGTGTGTGTGTGTGTGTGTGTAATGTAGGAGCATCCAAGGATTAAGGCTATTGAGTTAGATGTGGGTTTTGGTCAAGATTTACTTCCGAGGGTCATAACTTTTGACTTGGATGTGGGTTTTGGCTGAAATTTTATAGGCACTTGCGTGAGGAGGAGCTATTTGGATTGCTAATGAACTCAACTTGATTGGTGGCCATTTCCACATTTTTTTGAGAGCCTGAAATATCATCTTGGCCTCTGAAATTGAATTTTTGTGGTTTTTTTTTCTAGTTTTTTAGAAAATTGTTTTTGTAATAATTCTGAAATCATATTCTTGATTTCATAGATTAGTTGGCAATTCATCTTGCCTTAGTTGGGGGCTTTTCTTGGGAAAAATCAGGATTCGTAGGATGGGTTTTGAAAATTACCAAAAATGGAAAAATCTATTTTTTCTAAAAATTTGCCAAATATGGTAATTTTTGAAATTGTAATAAGTAGTTGTTTTTCTATCATTGTAGAGGTAGAGTAGAGCTGGAGTAGTTTAATGAAGAATTTGGCATTCTGAAACTTCCGTGTTGTGTATTTTTCTTAGTTATTGTTTTGAAGGGTTTGGGCTACATCATTTGGTATCAGAGTAGGAAGATGGCTGGGAGAGGAAGAGGAAGAGGAAGAGGAGGTGTCATACCAATGCAAAGATTGATGTTGGATATGTAGAGGCAGATTGAATGACTCAATGAGCAACTAGATAATCAAGGAATAGAAAGAGGGAATGAATCTGATGAAGAGGGAAACCGAAGAGGTGCTGATCAAAATGAAGAAAATATAGAAGAAAGGCTGGAAGAAATGAGCTATGAAGATAGAGTTCTTAGGGCTCTAGAAGGAAGAAGTGAAGCAAAAAAATTGAATTTTCAGACTATGCCAATAGTCTTAAGCCAGAAGAACTAATAGACTGGCTAAACGAGATGGGAAATTTTTTCAAATGGAAGCCTATGATAGAAGAAAAGAAGATGAAGTTTGCATGCACAAAATTAAAAGGGCATGCAATGATATGGTGGGATCACCTCCAAAAGGAATGAACTAGAAAGGGAAAGGAAAAGATTAATACATGGAGCAAGATGGAGGAAAAGCTCAAAGAAAAATTCTTACCCATGGATTATTCACAAACCCTCTTTCAAAGGTTCCAAAATTTGAAGCAAAACTTGTCTTCAGTGCAAGACTATACAAATGAATTCTACAAGTTATCCATGCGCATAGAGCATCAAGAAAATAATGAATAGATGGCTGCTAGATATATGAATGGCCTAAAATTCTCCATCCAAGATGAGTTGAGCATGCATCATGTTAACAATATGGAGGAATCCTATCAATTAGCTCTAAAGGCTGAAGAAAAGAAGAATAGAAAATATATCCAGAGAAATAGAGGTGGTTGAAGGGGTACCTCAACTCCATTTTGGGGAGGTTCTAAAAATGGTCGGGGAGAGTCTTTTCAAGGATTTGAAAAAAATATACACACTAGGTAAGATCCTCCAAATCAAGAAAGAGGAAGGGGTTTTCAGAGAGGTCGAGGCTACAGAAGTGGAAGAGGATGGGAAAACCACATAAGGCCTTTCACCTATTTTAGGTGTGGAGAAGAAGGACACAGGGTCTTCGAGTATTCCAATTTTAACATGCAAGATAGAAATGAAGGAGGGCCATCCAGAGTGAACCTAGCCTAGGTTGAAAATGAAGGATCTGAACAAGAAGTGTCTCCAGGATTTGGAGAAAGTCTCATGATGAAAAGGACAATGATTATTCCAGCCAAGGAGGATGTAGAGGAGAAAGGCATTGATGATTCATGGCTCAAAACCAACATATTTCAGACAAGGTGTACCTCAAGAGGAAAGGTACGTCAAGTAATTGTTGATGGAGGCAGTTGTGAGAATATGGTTTCTAAAGAAATGGTGGAGAAACTAAATCTCCAGTGTGAAAAGCACCCTCGTCCTTATCGAATGGCATGGTTCAAAAAGGGAAATGAAGTCACAGTAGATAAGAGGTGCCTTGTTAAATTTTCCATAGGGAAGGTCTACAAGGATGAGCTATGGTGTGATGTGATTCCGATGGACACATGCCATGTCCTCTTGGGTCATCCCTGGCAGTATGACATAAAGGTTATTCATAATGGGAAAAAGAATACTTACACCTTCTAGAAGGATGGATCTAAGGTAATCTTGTTACCTCTCAGAGGTGATGGAAAAGCTAAAAGTATGCTATCTGAAAAGGAACTTGTTAAGGAGATGAAAGTAACAGGGTGTTGTTATGCATTGGTAGTGCAAAAGGGGAAAGAGGAAGACTCAACTATACCACCAGAAGTAGCTACGGTGTTGGAAGAATATTCAGATGTTATTCTAGATGAACTACCTAATGGACTTCCCCCAAAATGAGATATCCAACATCATATTGATCTTATTCCAGAAGCAAGTCTTCCCAATTGAGAGGCATACAAAATGAGTCCGAAATAGCACACAAAACTAAACAAATAGGTGACTGAGCTCATACAAAAAGGTTTAGTACAGGAAAGCATGAGCCCCTATGCTGTCCCAATGTTACTAACCCCAAAGAAAGATGGAACATGGAGGATGTGCACAGACAGTCGAGCCATCAATAGGATAAATGATGAAGGGTGCTCCCCTTAATACCACAAACACATAACATAAACAAAGAAATAACAACAATATGCAAGAACAAAAAATTGGCTTCTTATTATCTCCACAAATGAGGAATTACAAACTTTCAAAATTACAATATGCAAAGCCACATGGGCATTCCCTTAACATATTCTATAGGACAAAGCCTCAAATCAATACCTAGATCTACTACCAGAACTGTCCTAGACAACACTATGAGCCTTCTTTATATAGGCATTTTCCACCGCCCGAGAAGGTTCCAGAAATTTAGCCCTTAGGGCCGATCAAATTAGAATTATTTTATTTTTCAATTTATTACATCAAAGTCAGCTCAAAATAACTTTTGAAACCCGAACAAAAATTTTGAAGGAAAATTATTTTCTGCCATTTCAGGTGGCCCGACTTCTGGAGACCATAAGTCATCACCAGTTGACCTGATTGACTATTATAACCCCATTTTGGAAAGGCCACGAAGCGCTCTATAGGCTTGACTCATGCAAGTGCCTATAACCCAAATTTTTGACGTCATCTAGAGCCTCTAAAGCCTTCAAAACTAAGTTCAAAGTTTTTGTACCCTACTGCCAATACTGAAAATCTTCAATATCTTCAAAAGTAGACCTGATCTAGCCATGAAATTTTACTGGCAGGCTGATATGATTGAGATGAACCTCCACATGTAAAATCAGAACATTCCAAGATTTATGACCAACTTACTAAAAACAACAACTTTCTATAAATAGCAACTATGCACAAGATAACCCTTATTGAATACAAAAATAGAAATATTTTTGGGTGATGCAAGATTGATCTTACACCCAGGATGCTCCTGCATCAGACACTTGGGGTAATTTAAGAAGTGACCCTGTCATGACTCAGGTGTGTGGAGGAAAACCAAGATGGTTAACCTCCTCCTTTGTTAGCCATGATGAATCTTCAACAGGTCATCCTTTCCATTTGACCAAATACTCTTCATATGTCCTGTTCCTTGTGCTTTTGCCTATTATACACTGAATTTGCACCCTTAGTTCAAGCTCTCGTAGTCTTGATAACTCAGTATAACAAGGGAATCATCTCAAGGTTGTGGTACCTTTTGCTAACTAAGATGAGACCTCCAGATTCTAGGCTGGTTCCTCTTGGATAGTCATCCAAATTTGCTCTTAGACAGAAAATGTAAACTTTGAGGGGAAAGGGATAGAAGGAGTGCATGAAAGGGAAATGACTGAAGCAAATCTATCTACTAGGTGATGCATCAAAATTAGGGTTTGGATCTTAGTATAGAAGAATGAAACCAGTGAAAGACTTAGGTTTGGGAGATCACAACTTACTGAATAGGCTTGCATGAGTATTTCATTAGAGGGCCTAAAAATTAGACACAAATTATGACTTGTGAGCAGACATTCTCTTCAGCAAAAGGACACAGGAATGAGATAGAATGACAGGGGCTGAAGGATACCCACAACCTCACTCAGATCAAATCAAACACAGTAGTGCACAAATAAGCTAAAAGTAAAGGGGATTAGGAAAAACTAAGTATCACTGAAATCATGCATACACTTTGATCCAATAAGAGATAATCCAGACAAGTAAGCATGAGCACAACAAGAATATCATAGAATACTTGCCATATTTGAACAATCAATGGGAATTTTACAATTACAGAAAGTTAAGGGGTAGAAAAAATGCCTTCAATAACCTCTGGGAAAGAAACTTTCCTTTTTTTTTTACAATTGGCCAAATCTGAGCTCAAAAACTAAAAAAATAATAATATATACAACCCTTGCACGTAGGTAGAAAACCAACTTTTAGGGCTACATAGGTATGCATAAAATAATTTGGCCCTAAAATAGTCACTTCTGATCATAAATGAAATTGTGCAAATATCTCAACCGATCAGATATCTTGTTTGCATGTCCATCCCTGAATTGATTATGCTTGCAGGCACAAAAGCCTGGATTCAACAACCTCCCTGCAAGCCCATACTGCCATGAATGCGCAAAATCCAATTTTTAGATCTCGAAAAAGACCTAAAATGGCTGCCCAAAAGATCTCTAACTGCAACTGCCCATGGCGACATAAATTGTTTGAACTACCCATGCTTGCAATGTTTACCTTGGAAGAGAGTCCACCAAAACAAGCTACATCTCTTTGACAAAGCAACGGTTGCATGATCGCATGAGCTCAAAGGCCTTCATGTGATCATGTGACAAGTTTTAAAAAACTTTCCTCCACTCTTAAAAAATGCCAATAGTCGCATGATCGCATGAGCTGAAAGGCCTTCATGCAATCATGCGACAAGTCTTTAAAAACTATCACTCTTCCACGCAAGACAATTGGGGCCCACAAGATTCGCCACCTATCATACCTTCGCCGACCGCTAGCCACCCACTACAGACTGGACACATCACCAAACTACAAACCCACTGAAGCCCTGTTGACCGCTAGGGGCTTGTCGCATGATCGCATGTGACAAGCTTTAAATGTTCATGCAATCTCAACCCCGGGTTCACCTCAGGTTCACATTTCCCTTTAGTCGCAGAACTGCTTGTTTCTTTCTTAACTCTGGGTCACATCCAGTGACCACATGAAAACTGTTGATCCCTGCTTCATCCAACGACAGTCACTGAGTCTTTAAAAACTTTTGGCATATTCCCTTCCATTAGGAGATTACCTGGCTAAGGGAAGTCTCATAATCGCCAGATAGAAAGAATATTCTTCTTTTTATTGTGAGATTACCCGACTGAACATAGAACTGGGCCCACCTCCAACTGTGCAACCACACAAAGCTTACCAATCCTGAGCCTAGAACTACCACATGTCACTCCCCCATTCGGTCTGACCGCCACATCAACAAACAGCTCAGCACCCTGGCACGGACCCACAACAACACCGCCTGAAAGGATGCTAACCGCTAACAATTTTTTGTATGGTCGCATGGGCTCAGAAGAGCCCATGTGATCATGCGACAAACCATATGATGCTACCTAATAACCATTGGCCGCACTATCCACGAACCCCTGTTGACCGCCACCTTGCTAAGAAAACAAGAACCATTAACAGTTTGTCGCATGGTCGCATGGGCTTGGAAGAGCCCATGCGATCATGCGACCAACCGTAAAGTGTTAGTCACCGACCACTGGCGGCACTATGGTTTAATCACTTACCGCTTGTTGCATGATTGCATGTGGCCAGGAAGGCCCATGCGATCATGCGACCAACTGCGTGATGAGAATTGATGACCATTGGCCATTTGTCTTGACTGCTGATCCTTTGTTTACACCGCATCAATGATTTTCGTATGATCTCATGGGATCGAAAGATCCCATGTGATCATGCAACAGCCATTGGATCTTTTCTGCATTGGCATGACCTTAGGCACTGGGACCCGCCTGATCGGAGTTACGTGCTTAGGGTCAAAACACAAAGGATGTTGAAAACACAGAGGGTTTTTGAACGAAGGTTGAAAACACACTAACTTTCAGAGTGGAGATCAAAAACACATTGGGATTTTAGACCAAAAGGCAGAAAATATCCTGAGCTTGTAGAGAGGAGGTCAAAAACATGCTGGGTTTTCGACACTTGAGCATCTCATTGAAAAATAGGACTGTGGCTGAAAATGAACAAGAGGGAAATTTTGGGCAACACTACCAACATGACTATCTAGTATGTCTTCAATCTCCTTGATATCTAAGCTAGTTGCTGGAATACTCCACTGTGCTACTATAACCTCATCTTCAACACCTCCCTCATGATACTCTGTCAAATCTAAAATGTTAAACACTGGTGAAATATTTAGCTTAGTAGGCAAATCGACCTCATATGCATTTCCTAAATCATGCTTCTTCAGTATCTTACATGGCCCAAACTTCTTCATTTTCAACTTGTTATATGTACCAGCCAAAAATTGCTCCTTCTGCAAATGAACCATGACTTCATCTCCAACCTAAAATTCCTTATGCCTCCTTTTCTCATCTTCCTTAGCCTTATACTATGCATTCATCTTGGTAATATGCTTCCTCACCTCCTCATGGATGTTCTTCAAATGCTCTGCAAAATCCTCAGCTTCAGCACTACTTATTTTTCCTTTATCTATCTTTCTCGACTCAAATGCATTTCTTGGACTACTCCCATATACAATTTGGAATGGTGATTTACTAGTGCTCCTGTTGACAGAATTATTATATGAAAATTCTACCTGTGGTAAAATCAAATCCCATCCTGTTGGCTTATCTCCAACCAAACATCTCAGCAAATTTCCCAAACTCCTATTCACCACCTCTATCTATCCATCAGTTTATGGATGATGTGATGAACTAAACTTCAAATCTATCTTCAACTTCTTCCACAATGTACACCAGAAATATCCAACGAACTTAGTGTCCCTATCTGAAACTATACTTTTTGGCAAACCATGTAGTCTCACTACTTCTCTGAAAAACAATTCTGCTACATGAACAACATCATTAGTCTTCTTGCAGGGAATAAAATGTGCCATCTTTAAACATCTATCAACCACCACAAAAATTGAATCATGTCCCTGTTGTGTCCTTGGTAAACCAAGAACAAAGTCCATACTGATATCCTCCCAAGGCTTCTCTAGTATAGGTAATGGCTGATACAACCTTGTATTCTGCTTCACTCCTTTCACCATCTGACATACTCTGTAACTCTGTAAAAACTTCTTGACATCTTGCTGCAACTGTGGCCAATAATAATTCTCACTAACCAAAGTAAGGGTTTTATCACGACCAAAATGTCCAGCCAATCCTCTGATATGCTTCTCCTTGATGAGATTCTCCTTCATAGAACTTCGTGGAATGCACAACTGACTCCCTCTAAATAGCATATCATCCTGGATGATAAAATCCAGCCACTTCATTTTGTCTAGAGTAACAGGTTCTTTACAAGCTTTCCAAGCTTCACCAAAATCAGGATCCTCTGGATACAAATTCTTGAGTTCCTTGAACCCAAACACTTCAATCTGCATTTCTATCAGCAATAGTTACCTTCTGCTAAGAGCATCTGCAACCCTATTAGACTTTTCACTCCTGTGTTTCAAAATAAATGTGTAACTCTGCAAAAACTCAGCCCATTTCAAATGCCTTTGATTCAACTTTCCTTGACTATTCAAATATTGCAAAGCTTGATGATCAGTATAAAAAACAAACTCCTTAGGAAGCATATAGTGTCTCCACTTCTTCAATGCCTAAACTATAGCATAAAATTCGTGATCATAAACATAATACTTTCTCTTGGCATCATTTAACTTCTCATTGAAATAAGCAATAGGTTTACCTTCTTGGCTTATAACAGTTCCTATTGCAGTACTACTAGCATCACAGTCTACTTGAAACACCTTATTAAAATTAGGAAGTGCTAAAATAGGTTGTTCTGTAACTTTCTATTTCAATAGTTTAAAACTCTTATCTGCCCCATTATTCCACTTGAACTCTTTTCTATCCCCTCTGATTTTTTTAGTCAAGGGTCCACAAATATTGGTAAAATTTTTGATAAAATTTCTATAAAAACTAGCCAAACCATGAAAAGATCTTACCTCAGTAGCACTCCTTGGAGTAAGCCACTCAAGGATAGCTTGTACTTTCTCAGGGTCCATTTTCAGACCTTCTACTGAAACTACAAATCTCAAATATACTAACTCCTTCACAAAACTGCACTTCTTCAAATTAATCAACAATTTCTCATCTCTCAACTTCTCAAACACCATACGAGTTTGCATCATATGCTCTTCCAATGTCTTACTAAAGATCAAAATATCATCTAGGTACACAATGACAAACTTACCCAGAAATTCTTTCAGAACCTCATTCATGAGCCACATGAAAGTGCTCGGTGCATTGGTTAGCCCAAAAGGCATGACTAACCACTCATACAGTCCTTCCTTTGTCTTGAAGGTAGTCTTCCATTCATCTCCTTCTTTGATCTGAATCTGGTGATATCCACTCTTCATATGTATCTTTGAGAAATACATAGCTACACTTAAACAATCCATAATATCATCCATTCATGGCAATAGAAACCTATACTTTATTGTGATCTTGTTTAGTGCTCTAGAATCTATACACATCCTCCATTATCCATTCTTCTTTGGTGCTAATACTACTGGTACAACACATGGACTCAGGCTCTCTCAAATCAATCCCTTTTGTAACAACTCATGTACTTGTCTATTCAACTCTTCACTTTCTGCTGGTGTCATTCTGTGTGCTCCCTTGTTTGGAAAATTGGCTCCTGGAATCAAATCCATTTGATGACTGATCTTCCTTATGGGTGGTAATCCATCAGGTACATTATTAGATACAATATCCTGAAACTCACTCAACAAATCTGCAACCTCTACAAGTACATCCTCTACTTTTTCTTTACCATCTTTTGGAATTAAAGAAAAACACACATGCTCATGCCTCATACTATCTAAGAATTTTCTTCCATCAACAAATGTTATTCTTGCATTACCACATACCTTTTCTTCGGTCTCCTTCAATGCCTTTAGCTTATGTTGTACTCCATCCTTTGTCAAGGAATAGGTATTCGCATGACCATTGTGTACAACACATCTGTCAAACTGCCAAGGTCTACCCAACAACATATGATATGCATCCATAGATATGATATCACATAGTACCTTATCTTGGTACCCGCTGATCTTGAACTTTACTAGGCACTGTTCGCTAACCATGACCTTGTGGTCATCCTGCACCCTAGCAATCCGATATGGATGTGGGTGTTTCTATCTCTTGAGCTTCAACTTTGTCACCATCTCTTTTGACACCAAATTGTCAAAGCTTCCACTATCAATAATCAAATCACAAAATTTTGCCTCACACTTGCATCTAGTGTGAATTAGGCTCCTCCTTTGTTTAGGCTCATTCTCACCACTCAACAGGACTCTTCTGTTAATTAGCATTTCTCCTCTTTCAACATCTTTTGAATTTGATGATCTGGCATCTTCATCTACATGTGCAACTCTGGCCTGGCCTTCATTCCTCCTATCTATCCTTCCTTGGTGTTGAGGACATTCAAATGCCCTATGACCTTCTTCTCCACAGTGAAAACATGTTCCACGGAAGCCTCCTCTTCCTGAACCTTGTCCTCTTCCTCTTCCTCTCTGATCTCTATTATTCTAATCTTGGAAATGATTAGAATTATTTCCTCTCTGATTTTGATTGCTACTAGCCTCATCCTTCTTTTTCAGATCTTCATTTCGGCCTCCATATGATCATCCACCGTGACCTCTTCCATTTTGTCTGCTCTCGAACTTCTTGTTCAAATTTTTCTCCACTTTTAGGGCAAACTGGTATGCCTCTTCAATACTGTTCATTCGAACCAAATTCAGCTCCTCCTGAATGCTTGGCCTCAACCCATTACAGTAATGAGCAATTTTCTCCTTATCAGCTTCTACATGGCCTGTTGTGATGAAGATTCGATAGAACTCCTCTGTATACTCCTGAACAGATCTTCTTGCTTGCTTCAAACTTTGCATCTTTTTTAGTAGGTCAAGCTCATAATCAAGAGGAATGAACTGTCACTTTAATTTATCCACCATTCGATCCCATCTTGTGATTTTATCTTTCCCTCTTCTATTTCACTCCAATTGAATCTCTTGCCACCAGATCTTCGCATGACCTTTCAGTTTGGCATTCACAAATTTGATCCTATCAGGATCCTCAATATCTTCATACTCAAAATATTTTTCACATTCATTGATCCAGTCGATCAATTCCTCTAGGTTAAGATTTCTTGAAAATGCAGGAACCTCAATCTTAGGTCTTTTTTTGATCTTGGAAATGGCCCAAAAAAGCCTTTCTTCTTCTTGATTCAAAATTTTGCCTTCTTCTTGATCATCATTTCCTTCTTCAGCTTCATCCTCACTTTCATCTCTGACATTAAGATTCATTCCTCTGTGAATCTCTTCTTGCAATGCTTGCACTTGTCTCTGGAGTGCTCTAACCTCAGGTGTTACAACACCAACTCTTCTACCACGTTCCCTTCATGGAGGCATTTTTGCAATGCGCACTGAAACCCTAACCACGGTTTTGGTGCAAACTACCTCACAGTCGGTGATCTATTTACACACTTAGGAACTCTCGCTCTGATACCACTTGATGAAGGGTGCTCCCCTTAATACCACAAACACATAATAGAAATAGAGAAACAACAACAATATTCAAGAATAGAAAATTGGCTTCTTATTATCTCCACAAATGTGGAATTACAAAATTTTAGAATTACAATATGCAAAGCCACATGGGCATTCCCTTACAATATTTTGTAGGACAAAGCCTCGAATCAATACCCAGATCTACTACCAGAACTGTCCTAGACAACACTACGGGCCTTCTTTATATAGGCATTTTGCACCGCCCGAGAAGGTTCCAAAAATTTAGCCCTTAGGGCTGACCAACTTAGAATTATTTTATTTTTTAATTTATTACATCAAAGTCGGCTCAAAATAACTTTTGAAACCCGAACAAAAATTTTGAAGGAAAATTATTTTTCACCATTTCAGGTGGCCTGATTTTTGGAGACCATAAGTCATCACCAGTTGACCTGATTGACTATTATAACCCCATTTCAGAAAGGCCACGAAGCACTCTACAGGCTTGACTCACGCAAGTGCCTGTCACCCAAATTTTTGACCTCATCCAAAGCCTCTAAAGCCTTCAAAACTGAGTTCAAAATTTCTGTACCCTGCTACCACTATCAAAAATCTTCAATATCTTCAAAATTAGACCTGATCTAGCCATGAAACTTTACTGGCATGTTGATATGACTGAGATGAACCTCCACATGTAACATCAAAATATTCCAAGATTTATGACCAACTTACTAAAAACAACAAGTTTCTATAAATAGTAGCTTTGCACAAGATAACCTTTATTGAATACAAAAATAGAAATATTTTTGGGTGATGCAAGATTTCTCTTACACCCAGGATGCTCCTACATCAATAAGCATCAGGTACCATTTTCCTATCCCACGTTTGGATGACATGATGGATGTTCTTGCTAGAGCAATGTGTTTCTCTAAGATTGATCTACGAAGTGGATACCACTAGATCTGCATTCGAGAGGGGGATGAGTGGAAAACTACTTTCAAAACTAGGGATGGTTTGTATTAATGGAAGGTTATGCCTTTTGGTTTATCAAAAACACCTAGTACTTTTATGAGACTCATGAACATTGTGTTGCATTCCTACATTGGTAAGTTTGTAGTAGTTTATTTTGATGATATACTGATTTTTAGTAAGGGAAGGGAAGAACATCTGCAACACCTGAGGATCATATTGGGGGTATTGAGAAGAGAGAAACTCTATGCTAATTTGAAGAAGTGTAGGTTCATGCAAGCAAGCTTGGTTTTTTTGGGGTTTGTCATTTCTGCAGATGGTGCCAAGATGGATCCAGAGAAAGTTCAAGCAATTCTTGAATGGTGTAGTCCATGTAGTATCACTGAGGTGAGAAGTTTTCATGGCTTGGCTACTTTCTATAGAAAGTTCATTCATAATTTCAGCAACATTGTAGCACCTGTGACAGACTACACTAAGGGTTGAGAGTTTTCATGGACCAAAGAAGCTGAAGAGAGTTTCCAATACCTAAAGAAGAAGGTCACTGAAGCTCCAATACTAGCCCTACCAGATTTTGATAAAGTGTTTGAAGTGGAATGTGATGCCTCACATGTGGGCATTGGTGCTATACTCAGTCAAGAAGGTAGGCCCATTTCCTTTTTTAGTAAAAAATTGAATGATGTGCGAAAGAAATATTCTACATATGATATAGAATTCCATGCAATTGTGCAAGCTTTGAGACACTAGAAGCATTACCTAGTAGCCAAATAATTTGTGTTTTTTACAGACCACATTGCTCTGAAATACTTGAACACACAAAAGAAATTGAACACTAGACATACAAAATGGGTCTCTTTCCTATAGGGGTTTACTTTTGTTCTGAAGCATAAATCAAGGAAACAGAATCAAGTTACAGATGCCTTGAGCAGGCGAGTTGTTCTTCTAACCATCATGGAAACATAAGTGGTTGGATTTGATGCAATGAAAGACTTGTATGAATTTGATTGTGACTTTTGGGAAGTTGTTGATCAGTTGAAGAATCCAGTACCTGGGCACACAGACACTATTCAAGGTGAGTATCTTATGTAAGATAGTTATTTATTCAAGGGGAAGCAGTTGTGTGTTCCTATAGGCTCAATGTAGGAAAATATTATTAGAGAATTTCATAGCAGTGGTATGGCTGGGCATTTTGGGAAGGATAAAACAATAGCTTTGGTAGCAGATAAGTACTACTGGCCAAAGATGAAGCGAGATATCACCAGGTTTGTTGAAAGGTGTCAAGTTTTTCAAGTAGCCAAAGGGCACTCCTAGAACATTGGATTGTACATGCCATTATCAGTACCCGTAGGACCATGGACAGACTTGAGTATGGATTTTGTGTTGGAACTACCACATACACATTGAGGTAGTGACTCTATCTTTGTAGTTGTGGATAGATTCTAAAAAATGGCCCATTTCATTTCTTGTAAGAAAACTAGTGATGCCACTAGGGTGGCCAAGTTATTCTTTTCTAAAATAGTTAGATTGCATGGGGTTCCAAAAACAATCACCTCTAATCGAGATAGTAAGTTCTTGAGTCATTTCTGGAGGACCTTATGGAAGAAGATGGGGACAAAGTTACAGTTTAGTAGTGCTTATCATCCACAAACTGATGGACAAACATAAGTTGTCAATTGTAGTTTGGGTAATTTGTTGCGATGTATTGTTGGAGAGAAGCCCAAACAATGGGATTTGGCATTGCCCCAGGTAGAATTTCCTTATAATAGCTCAGTGAACAGGTCCACTGGTAAGTCACCATTTCAAGTTGTTTATGGTCATAATCCTCAGGGTGTTCTTGATTTGGTGCTGTAGACACCTAAATTTGATTACATTATTTAGTAATTTTATTTAGTCTTTTCCTAGGACATCTTGTTAATTAAATATTATTTATTTAATTAATTTGTGTCATCCCCTAGTTAACTAATTTAATTAATTAACTATAGTCCAATTAATTATCAAAATGACAAACCTATAGTCTGATAATTAATTAAATCCTTATTCCTCTATTAATTTAAATAGATACATTTATCTAAATAAATTAATTCATAAATCCCATTTTCCTCCCACTTGGAATTAAATAAAATATTTAATTCTAATTCTCCCCTATTAGCTAATAATCCATGCTTAGCTAATTTAATCCTCCACTCATTCTCTCTCCTCCATCACATCTCTCTAATCCTCCACTTACCAAGCCTAATCACCTCCTAAGCATGTGCACAATCATAATCCAAGATTAAAGAATGCTAATCCACCCCAAAGTCAACCCCTTATGACATCACCTCCACATCCTCCAATGAGAAATCAAAAGTCTCTTACACCTCTTACACACTTGTCCCCTCTCACACCTTCCAAAGATGCCTCTCCTCTCATCCTCTCCCATTATGAAACTTGTCACAATGCTATGCATTTGAGAAAGCACAATCCATGTGCTCTACCTTGGATGCATTTCCACCGTTGCTCACTCCTCTTTTGCCCCTTAATCCTGACCGTCCGTTTCACTCATCTTTCTATAAAAGAGAAGCTCTCTTCATTCATTTTCATCCACCATTGAAGCAAAGTTATCATGTCATTTTCTCTATTGAAGCTTGAAGCATAGATCATTGAGCACACATTCCATCCTTTGGACAGATCTTCTACATCTTGAAGGTTTTTATTGCTTTTGAGTGTCTTTGTCTTCATTTTGTAGGTCTAATCATAGGTGTTTATCTCATTTGTTTTGTTGAATGTTTAGTTTACTTTGCATTCTTTAACACTACATTTTAGGTATTACAGGTGCAACTTCCCTTGGGTGATAGAGTCAGTGATGATGGAGAAGCCTTTGCAGATCAGCTCTACTAGTTGCAAGAAGATGTGAGACAGAAGTTACAGGACAACAATGAGCGGTACAAAGCTTCCACAGATGCTATTAGAAGGTATCAGGTTTTTAGTGCAGGTGATCTAGTGATGGTTTATCTAAGAAAGGAGAGGTTTCCTACTGGGACTTATCATAAATTGAAATATAAGAAAATTGGTCCCTATAAGATTCTGAAGAAGATTACTAATAATGCCTATGAGGTAGAGTTCCCCAATTGTCTTGATATATCTCCAGTGTTTAATATTTTTGATTTATATACTTTCCATGGTGATGATGCCTCTATTGAAAATAAGGATGAGGTAGACTGGGCACACACTATCCCCATCAAGAAAAGGGAAAAGGTTGCACAGATTCTCGACAAGAAGACTGTTCAGACTCGCCAGGGTGACTACAACAGATATCTTGTGTAGTGGGAAGGGTTGGCACCGAAAGATAGCACTTGAATTTAAGAATGGGATTTGAAGACACTAGATGAGCTGAAATGGAAGCAGTTTGAGAACCGAAACTTGCAGGAGTTGTGTTCTTTTCAAGCAGGGGAGAATGATGCAGGAGCATCCGAGGATCAAGGCTGTTGAGTTAGATGTGGGTTTTGGCTGAAATTTTACAAGTAGTTAGATGAGGAGCAGCTATTTGGATTGCCGATTAGCTCAGCTCGATTGGTGGCCATTTCAACATATTTTTGGGAGCCTAAAATATCATCTTGTCCTTTGAAATTGGTTTTTGTGTTTTTTTTCCAGTTTTTAAGAAAGTTGTTTTTGTAATAATTCTGAAATCATATTCTTGATTTCGTAGATTAGTTGGCAATTCATCTTGCCTTAGTTGAGGGTTTTTCTTGGGAAAAATCAAGATTCATAGGATGAGTTTTGAAAATTACTAAAAATGAAAAATCTATTTTTCCTAAAAATTTGCCAAATATGGTAATTTTTGAAATTGTAATAAGTAGTTGTTTTTCTTTCATTGTAGAGGTAGAGTAGAGTTGGAGCAGTTTAATGAAGAATCTGGCATTCTGAAACTTCCATGTCGTGTATTTTTTTGAGTTATTGTTTGAAGGGTTTGGGCTCTCTCTCTCTCTCTAATTAGGTCTCAACCACCATTTCTATGACTTTCTTCAAATTTTTTCTAGGAGAATTTGCAGAGAAATGAACAAATTTAATTATATACTTTCTCACATGCTCCTAGGATCTCAAAATCTAACTTTTGTTTCACATTTCATAAATGAACCTTCTCTCTCTCTCTCTCTCTCTCTCTCTGGACCTTCTCTTCCTCTCCTTTGTTGATACTTCCTTCACCCCCTCTCTCTCTTCCCCCCTCTTTCTCTCTCCCCTCCCTCTGCCCTCCCCTCACTCTCTCCCCCCTCTTCCTCTTCCTTGCACTCGCTCCCTCAATCTCTTCCCAAAGTGTACTTAATATATATCAACCAAGTTTATTACATAATAAATGAAGTAAATGAGATACAAAATCATGATATGAAGTTAGTAATGAAGTAGATTTTCCTTTATAATACTTACTTCGTATAATGCCAAAAAATCAAATTCAAAGCCATTTTCTTCAGCTAGAATTTGGGACTCTCTCTCTCTCTCTCTATATATATATATGTTAAAATATATTAAAATATATATTATATTATATTATATTATTACTATATATTATATATTATATAGTATATATAATATATAATATACAATATATAATATATAATATATTATATACTATATATTATATACTATATACTATATTATATACTATATACTATATACTATAAATTATATACTATATACTATATACTATATACTATATACTATATATTATGTATTTTATAATATATAGTATATATTATGTACTATATACTATATATTATATATTATGTATTATATACTATATACTATATTATATACTATATATTATATATTATATACTATATATTATATATTATAAACTATATATTATATATTATATACTATATATTATGTATTATATATTATATATTATATACTATATATTATATATTATATATTATATATTATATATTATATAGTATATAATATATAGTATATAATATATAATATATAATATATAATATATAATATATAATATATAATATATACTATAAATTATAAATTGTATATTATATATTATATACTATATATTATATATTATATACTATATACTATATACTATATACTATATAGTATATATTATATACTATATACTATATATTATATTAGTATATTATATACTATATACTATATATTATGTATTATATATTACATATTATATACTATTTACTATATACTATATATTATATATTATATATGTTAAAATATATGAAAATATATATTATATTATATTATATACTATATATTATATTATATATTATATATTATATATTAATATATAATATATTAGGGTATGTGCAAGATCATGAGGGGCCAAAAAGTGGTGATGTGAAAAGTATTCACTTTTCACTCGTCCAAAAGCGCATGAAAATGCTTGTTGACTTTTTAGTAGGCCTGGGTGTCAGTACACCTAGGCAAACTTGACACCAAAGCACATGCCTAATTGGGTACCCGATAACTGTGGCATAAATCCGAAACTCGCAAGCCATTTTCTTCATTTCTTTCCATTTTTTTCTTTGCCAAAACGGCTTGATATATCATATACCTGATATATTTTTGGATACCTGATTTGGGAAACAATAAATTCAACTCCCGACCATATTCGGTAAGTAATTATTTGTATATTTTTATTATTTTATTTCATTTTCATGCTAAATGTAGCATTTAAAAAAAAAAAAAGGGTTTTGTATTGATATTTGTCATAATATATGACATTAGATTGAAATTTAGATTTTTTTTAATTTAATCAGGCATGGCTAACAACAATGAAGAAAATAACCCTCCCGCACCAAATAACAATCCCAAAAATAATCCCCCATTTCTAAACCCTAAATCTTTACAAGATTTGATACAAGAAAATTTGAACACAATACGAGGTTTCCAAAACACCTATCAAAATATACCTACATTAGGCCCCATGCTTGCCACACTAAATATGATTGTTGGAAATATTGACACACTCACGCAACAACATAATGTTTCTCTTCATTGGCATGATGATATGCACGCCCAATTTGATGACGGGCTTGACCATGATGGGATTGCGGCCCTTAATATAACTAAGGAAGATATAGCCGCCCTTTTTGTCAATCCTAAAACCGGAATACCAGTTGACCCCCAAAAGCTCAAATTATCAATAAAATGGTGCATAAATGAAGCAATGCACACAAACTTTTGAGATTGCTAGTGGATGGTTTTTGATAAACCACCCCATAGCAATTTGGAGGTCCCATTTTATTTCATTAAAAAATTGTATGCTAAGTTTGTGCTTGGTCACCATGTTGATTATTGGAGTATGAGGCCCAACATGGGCATAGGCGGAGGAGCTCCTCAAAATAGGCCATCTTCCCAGTGTTGAAAGGCCACTACCTTTGTCCCCCCCACTGATGTCGCACCCCCTCCTCAAGTGTAATATCCCGATATCATTGCAAAGGCTACCTCACAGACTATTAGGGTCATTCATTTACTGAGTGATCAGTTGATCATGTAGACCAGGTCAGTGTTGCCTCCTGGTGTGGATGATGCTAGCGCATTGACATCTCGTCGGAGTTCACATGTATGCGAGCCCCATATTTGTATTATATGCAAGAAAATGTGCCTCAAATCGCTTACTGATGTTGATATATATCAGTTACATGTTATTGATGAGGAGGATATAGGAGACATAATTGTAGAGGCTGCAACACCTCATAGAGCATCTACATCTCATGAGAGTGCTTAGGAGGTGCACACAGAGCTATTGACTCCTATTGATACGGTAAGAGTAAACATTATAAATAAATTTGTCACATGACTTATTTAATTTAAAAATAATTTATTTATTTAGATTAGTTTTAATGATTGCATGCACTTATGTATATATTCAGTCGATGACACAAGAGGAGGTGAGACAGGTGGATGAGTCCACACTTTCGACCATTTCATTTGGCCTTGATGACTATACGGTATATTATAAATTATGTACCCATTAGTTTTTTTTTATATCATTTGGTGTACATGCTGAAATCTCTATCAATTAGAGCAATAAAATTCATACATTTACTTATATATTGTCATCTGATTGTGTTCTTGCAGGGTACAACTGATGTCAGTGGGGGACATGAGGGGGTTCCTTCATCAGGTGTCGACAAAGGAAAGGTAGTTAATTTTTTAAGATTAATTATGCATGCACATGTATGCCACTCATGTGTAGTAATAAATATTTTACTTGCACTTTATTGTATAGGGTGTGGCTATTGATGATGTCCCGACAACTGTTCGACAGTGTAGGGCTACAGGCATCTCGATTCAGAGTGATAGCCCGATTGTATGTAGACTTTTACATATTGTTATTTATATTTTGTAACTAGGGTTGCTATGATGAAGTACATTTATATATAATTGACAATCTTTTTACTCTCATAGGTTACTTCGAGTGTGAGGGAGGGCCCATGAGAATCTTTCGTATCTTTGTTGACCTAGCCCACCATTCCAGAGGAGGGATCATCAGATGTAAGTTTTAATTTTAGTTCAATCAATTTGTAATTTTATTATGCTATCATCCTATTTTGTAGATTTATTACTCTATGTTGCACCACTCTACTAATCTCATTATTGCAAATATATATTTATAGGTCACAGTTGCTATTATTGGCATGGTCCCTTTGCTATCCAGGACTTATGCTAGGACACCTGTTCATGGTAGGTGACTGAGAGACCAGGTACATATATTTGTATTCAGTTATAATTTTAATTAAATTAGTGTTTGAATTATGAACTATATATATATATATATATATGTACAAATCATATAAAGTAAGCAATCTAACTTGGGTTTGAACTCATTTTTTACGCAGGATCAATCAGAGCCCAACACTTCTTCAAAGAGGCTACATTTTGATGATCCCCCTATGGCATAGGATGTAGTTTTAGTTTTGTGGTCATTTAGAGATGCCACTTCGCACATTTTGAGATGGCATATATGCCACATTGTACACCTTAAAACATTGATTTTGTAGACATTTTGAAATGGCATGTGCCATATTTTTATATGGAGATACTTTTGATACATTTGATACTTTGTATATATAGAGCATGTTCATTTATATGTTATATTTGCGTCATCTTTTGTATATACATATTTATTATTCATGTTTATGGAATTGAATGGTGAAGTTATATCTTGACTATGATTATCATTATGATTGAAATTATATCTTGTTGAATTTACATTTATTTTTCTTTACTTTGGAATACCCTGTTCATGGAGCTTATTATGTTTGAGGTTTAACTTCTATAGATTTCCTATGTTCTTATGTTTCATACCATTATATATACTCACTTGAGCCACTTAGTACTACATTGTTTGAATACTATGTATATACTCACTATGTATATAACTCATCATATTGGGGTCACTTGAGTCACGAAAGATCGTTGCCCAATCGTGCTTAGTGCACCTTGGGGTCACTTGGATCGAGCGTGGTCGTGAGCGTTCCAATGACTCCATGGGTGAAACAAGGTTGTCACTAGCATTTACCCAGCCAACCGGAGTTGATGGAGTAGATGGTTTGATGCAATGTCAGATGGTTTGAAAGATATGTTGTTGAACCGCTTTCAACTGACCCTCATTGTAAGTTTTGGCATCAACTAAGATCGCCTTGCCAAATGCAAATGAACTCGAATCGCCCAAAAATAAGAGAGGTTATAGTAGACCTCAGAAACATGATCCCATAACACCTAACAGTTTGTTGATACCTCTCATGAGCTTTGATATATGAGCCCTGAAAGATCATTGCCCAATTGTGCTTAGTGCACCTTGGGATCATGATGCAGGAGCATCCTGGGTGTAAGAGCAATCTTGCATCACCCAAAAATATTTCTATTTTTATATTCAATAAGGGTTATTTTGTGCAGAGCTGCTATTTATGGAAAGTTACTATTTTTGGTAATTTTTGTATGTGCTCAGAATGATCTGATTTCTTTCTTGGAGGTTCATTTTGGTCATATAAGTCTGCCAGTAAACTTTCATTGCCAGATCAAGTGTATATTGGAAGATATTGAAGATTTTCGGTATTGGCAGCAGGGTACAGAAACTTTGAACTCAGTTTTGAAGGCTTTAGAGGCCCTAGATGAGGTCAAAAATTTGGGTGACGGGCACTTACACGGGTCAAGCCTGTAGGGTGCTTCGTGGCATTTCTGAAATGGGGTTATAATAGCCGATCGGGTCAACTGGTGATGACTTATGGTCTTCGGAAGTTGGGCCACCTGAAATGGCGAAAAATAATTTTCTTCAAAATTTCTGTTCGAGTTTCAAAGGTTATCTTGAGCTGACTATGATGTAATGAAATTTAAAATAAAATAATTCTAAGTTTGGTCGGCCTTATTGGCTAAAATTCTGGAACCTTCCCAAGCGGTGAAAAATTGCCTATATAAGGAAGGCTGTGTTATTGTCTTAGGCAGTTCAGAATAGTTCTGGGTAGTAGATCTGGGTATTGATCGAGGCTTTGTCCTAAAGAATATTGTAAGGGAATGCCCATGTGGCTTTGCATATTGTAATTCTAAAAGTTTGTAATTCCACATTTATGGAGATAATAAGAAGCCAATTTTCTGTTCTTGCATATTGTTGTGGTTTCTCCGTTTCTGTTATGTGTTTGTGGTATTAAGGGGAGCACCCTTCATCAAGTGGTATCAGAGCAGGAGTTCTTGAGTGTGTAAATAGATCACCGACCGTGAGGCAGTTTGCACCAGGACCGTGGCTAGGGTTTCAGCGCGCATCGCGAAATGCCTCCACGAAGGGAACGTGGCGGAAGAGCTGGTGTTGTAACACCTGAGGTTAGAGAGCTGCAGAGACAAGTGCGAGCATTGCAAGAAGAGATTCGCAGAGGAATGAATTTTAATGTCAGAGATGAAAGCGAGGATGAAGCCGAAGAAGAATATCAAGAAGGAGAAGTCAAAATTGTGAACCAAGAGGAAGAAAGACTTTTTCGGGCCATTTCTAAGATTGGGAAAAGACCTAAGATTGAGGTTCCTACATTTTCTAGAAATCTTAACCCAGAAGAATTGATCGACTGGATCAATGAATGTGAGGAATATTTTGAGTATGAAGATGTTGAGGATCCTGATAGGGTCAAATTTGCGAAAGCCAGACTGAAAGGTCATGCGAAGATATGGTGGCAAGAGATTCAGTTGGAGTGAAATAGAAGGGGAAAGGAGAAAATCATGAGATGGGATCGGATGGTGGATAAATTGAAGCGGCAGTTCATTCTTGTTGATTATGAGCTTGACCTACTGAAGAAAATGCAGAGTTTGAAGCAAGCAGGAAGATCTGTTCAGGAGTATACAGAGGAGTTCTATCGACTTCTCATCAGAACAGGCCATGCAGAAGCTGATAAGGAGAAAGTTGCCTGATACCTTAATGGGTTAAGGCCAAGCATTCAGGAGGAGCTAAATCTGGTTTGAATGAATAGTATTGAAGAGGCATACCAGTTTTCCCTAAAAGTAGAGGAAAAGCTGAACAAGAAGTTTGAGAGCAGACAAAATGGAAGAGGTCATGGTGGACGATCTGGTGGACGGTCATATGGTGGCCAAAATGAGGATCCGAAAAAGAAGGATGAGGCCAGTAGTAGTCAGAATCAGTGAGGAAATAATTCCAATCACTTCCAGGATCAGAATAATAGAGATCAGAGAGGAAGAGGAAGAGGACAAGGATCTGGAAGAGGTGGCTTCCGTGGAACATGTTTTCACTGTGGAGAAGAAGGTCATAGGGCATTTGAATGTCCTCAGTGCCAAGGTAGAACAGACAGGAGAAATGAAGGCCAGGCCAGAGTTGCACATGTAGATGAAGATGCTAGATCATCAAATTCTGAAGATGCTGAAAGAGGAGAAACGTTGATTAACAGAAGAGTCCTATTGAGTGGTGAGAATGAACCTGAGCAAAGGAGGAGCCTGTTTCGCACCAGGTGCAAGTGTGAAGGAAAATGTTGTGATGTGATTATTGATAGTGGAAGCACTAACAATTTGGTGTCAGAAGAGATGGTGACAAAGTTGAAGCTCAAGAGACAGAAACACCCACATCCATATCGGATTGCCTGGGTACAGGATGACCACAAGGTCATGGTCAATGAACAATGCCTGGTGAAGTTCAAGATTGGCGGATACCAAGATGAGGTATTGTGTGATATCATATCTATGGATGCATGTCATATGTTGTTGGGTAGACCATGACAGTTTGACAGATGTGCTGTACATGATGGTCATGCGAATACCTATTCCTTGACAAAGGATGGAGTGCGACATAAGCTAAAACCATTGAAGGAGACTGAAGAAAAGGTATGTGGTAATGCAAGGATAACTTTTGTTGATGGAAGAAATTTTCTAGATGGTATGAGGCATGAGCATGTATGTTTTGCTTTAATTCCAAAAGTTGGTAAAGAGGAAGTAGAAGATGTTCCTGTAGAAGTTGCAGATTTGTTGAATGAGTTTTAGGATATTGTATCCGATAACGTGCCTGATGGATTACCACCAGTCAGGAAGATCAGCCATCAGATGGACTTGATCCCAGGAGCGAGTTTGCCGAACAAGGCAGCACACAGAATGACACCTGCAGAAAGTGAGGAGTTGAACAGACAAGTACATGAGTTGTTACAGAAAGGATTGATCTGTGAGAGTCTGAGTCCCTGTGCTGTACCAGTGGTATTAGCACCAAAGAAGAATGGAGAATGGAGGATGTGTATAGATTCTAGGGCAATAAACAAGATCACAATCAAGTACAGGTTTCTATTGCCACGAATGGATGATATTATGGACTGTTTGAGTGGAGCTGTGTATTTTTCAAAGATAGATCTAAAAAGTGGATATCATTAGATTCGGATCAGAGAAGGAGATGAATGGAAGACTGCCTTCAAGACAAAGGAAGGACTGTATGAGTGGTTAGTCATGCCTTTTGGGCTAACCAATGCACCGAGCACTTTCATGCGGCTCATGAACGAGGTTCTGAAAGAATTTCTGGGTAAATTTGTCATTGTTTACCTAGATGATATTTTGATCTTTAGTAAGACATTGGAGGAGCATATGATGCATATTCGTATGGTATTTGAGAAGCTGAGAGAAGAGAAATTGTTGATTAATTTGAAGAAGTGCAGTTTTGTGAAGAAAGAGTTAGTGTATTTGAGATTTGTAGTTTCAGCAGAAGGTCTAAAAATGGACCCAGAGAAGGTACATGCTATCCTTGAATGGCCTACTCCAAGGAGTGCTACTGAGGTAAGATCTTTTCATGGTTTGGATAGCTTTTACAGAAAGTTTATCCGAAATTTTAGCAGTATCTGTGGACCCTTGACTGAAACAATGAGAGGGGATAAAAAAGAGTTTAAGTGGACTAATGGGGCAGAAAAGAGTTTTCAATTATTGAAACAAAAAGTTACAGAACAACCTGTTTTAGCACTTCTAGATTTTAATAAGGTGTTTCAAGTAGATTGTGATGCTAGTGGTACTGCAATAGGAGCTGTTATGAGCCAAGAAGGTAAACCTGTTGCGTATTTCAGTGAAAAGTTAAATGATGCCAAGAGGAAGTATTCTGTTTATGATCAGGAATTTTATGCTATAGTTCAGGCATTAAAGAAGTGGAGACATTATCTGCTTCCTAAGGAGTTTGTTTTGTATACTGATCATCAAGCTTTGCAATATTTGAATAGTCAAGGAAAGTTGAATCAGAGGCATTTGAAATGGGTTGAGTTTTTGTAGAGTTATACATTTGTTTTGAAACATAGGAGTGGAAAGTCTAATAGGGTTGCAGATGCTCTTAGCAGAAGGCAACTATTGCTGACAGAAATGCAGATTGAAGTGGTTGGGTTCAAGGAACTCAAGAATTTGTATCCAGAGGATCCTGATTTTGGTGAAGCTTGGAAAGCTTGTACAGAACCTGTTACTCTAGACAGGATGAAATGGTTGGATTTCATCATCCAGGATGATATGCTATTCAGAGGAAATCAGTTGTGCATTCCATGAAGTTCTATGAGGGAGAATCTCATCAAGGAGAAGCATAGTGGAGGATTGGCTAGACATTTTGGTCGTGATAAAACCGTTGGTTTGGTTAGTGAGAATTATTATTGGCCGCAGTTGCAGCAAGATGTGAAGAAGTTTGTATAGAGTTGCAGAGTATGTCAGATGGTGAAAGGAGTGAAGCAGAATACAGGATTGTATCAGCCATTACCTGTACCAGAGAAGCCTTGGGAGGATATCAGCATGGACTTTGTTCTTGGTTTACCGAGGACTCAGCGGGGGCATGATTTAATTTTTGTGGTGGTTGACAGATTTTCAAAGATGGCACATTTAATTCCCTGCAAGAAGACTAATGATGTTGTTCATGTAGCAGAATTGTTTTTCAGAGAAGTAGTGAGACTTCATGGTTTGCCAAAGACCATAGTTTCAGATCGGGACACTAAGTTTGTTGGATATTTCTGGCATACATTGTGAAAGAAGTTGAAGACAGATTTGAAGTTCAGTTCATCACATCATCCACAGACTGATGGACAGACAGAGGTGGTGAATAGGAGTTTGGGAAATTTGCTGAGATGTTTGGTTGGAGATAAGCCAACGGGATGGGATTTGATTTTACCACAGGCAGAATTTGCATACAATAATTCTGTCAACAGGAGCACTGGTAAATCACCATTCCAGATTGTATATGGAAGTAGTCCAAGAAATGCATCTGAATTGAGGAAGATAGATAAAGGAGAAATAAGTAGTGCTGAAGCTGAAGATTTTGCAGAACACTTAAAGAACATCTATGAAGAGGTGAGGAAGCATATTACCAAGATGAACGCATAGTATAAGGCTAAGGCAGATGAGAAAAGGAGGTATAAGGAATTTCAGGTTGGTGATGAAGTCATGGTTCATTTGCGGAAGGAGTGGTTTCCAGTTGGTACATATAACAAGCTGAAAATGAAGAAGTTTTGACCATGTAGGATACTGAAGAAACATGATTCAGGAAACGCATATGAGGTAGAATTGCCTACTGAGCTAAATATTTCACCAATTTTTAACATTTCAGATCTGACAGAGTATCATGAAGGAGGTGTTGAAGATGAGATCACAACAGCACAGTGGAGTATTCCAGCAACTAGTTCAGACACTAAGGAGATCAAAGTTATACTGGACAGTCGTGTTGGTAGAAGCACAAGGAACATGACATATGAAGAATATCTGGTCAAGTGGAAAGGACGACCTGTTGAAGATTCATCATGGTTGACAAATGAGGAGGTTAGCCGTCTTGGTTTTCCTCTGCACACCTGAGTCGTGACAGGGTCACTTCTCAAATTACCCTGGGTGTCTGATGCAGGAGCATCCTGGGTGTAAGAGCAATCTTGCATCACCCAAAAATATTTCTATTTTTATATTCAATAAGGGTTATTTTGTGCAGAGCTGCTATTTATGGAAAGTTACTATTTTTGGTAGTTTTCGTATGTGCTCAGAATGATCTGATTTCTTTCTTGGAGGTTCATTTTGGTCATATAAGTCTGCCAGTAAAGTTTCATTGCCAGATCAAGTGTATATTGGAAGATATTGAAGATTTTCGGTATTGGCAGCAGGGTACAGAAACTTTGAACTCAGTTTTGAAGGCTTTAGAGGCTCCGGATGAGGTCAAAAATTTGGGTGACAGGCGCTTGCGCGGGACAAGCCTGTAGGGTGCTTCATGGCATTTCCGAAATGGGGTTATAATAGCCGATCGGGTCAACTGGTGATGACTTATGGTCTTCGGAAGTTGGGCCACCTGAAATGGCGAAAAATAATTTTCTTCAAAATTTTTGTTCGGGTTTCAAAGGTTATCTTGAGCCGACTATGATGTAATGAAATTTAAAATAAAATAATTCTAAGTTTGGTCAGCCTTATTGGCTAAAATTCTGGAACCTTCCCAGGCGGTGAAAAATTGCCTATATAAGGAAGGCTGTGTTATTGTCTTAGGCAGTTTAGAATAGTTCTGGGTAGTAGATCTGGGTATTGATTCGAGGCTTTGTCCTAAAGAATATTGTAAGGGAATGCCCGTGTGGCTTTGCATATTGTAATTCTAAAAGTTTGTAATTCCACATTTGTGGAGATAATAAGAAGCCAATTTTCTGTTCTTGCATATTGTTGTGGTTTCTCTGTTTCTGTTATGTGTTTGTGGTATTAAGGGGAGCACCCTTCATCAGATCACTTGGGTCAAGTGTGGTTGCGAGTGTTCCCGTGACTCCATGGGTAGAACATGGTTGTCACTGGTGTTTACTTTGCCAATTGAAGCTAATGGAGCAGATGGTTTGATGCCAAGTCAGACAGTTTGAAAGATATGCTACTAAGCCACTTTCAATTGACCCTGACTGCAAGGTTTGGCATCGATTGAGATCGCCTTGCCAAATATAAATGAAGTTGAATCGCCCAAAATTGAGAGAGGTTATAGTAGACCTCAGAACCATGATCCTGTAGCACCTAGCAATTTATCAATACCTCTCATGAGCTCCGAGATACCAGCCCTGAAAGATTGTTGCCCAATCATGCTTAGTGCACTTTGGGGTCACTTGGGTCGAGCGTGGTCGTGAGCTTTCCCATGACTCCGTGGGTAGAATGGGGTTGTCACTGGAATTTACTTGGCCAACTAGAGTTGATGGAGTAGATAGTTCAATGCCAGGTCAGATGGTTTGAAAGATATGCTGCTGAGCCACTTTCAACTGACCCTCACTACAAGTTTTGGCATCAACTTAGATTGCCTTGCCAAATGCAAATGAACTTGAATCACCCAAAACTAAGAGAGGTTATAGTAGACTTTGGAAAAATGATCCCATAGCACCTAATGGTTTGTGGATACCTCTCACAAGCTTTGAGATACGAGCCTTGGAAGATCACTGCCCAATCATGCTTAGTGCACCTTGGGGTCACTTGGGTCGAGCATGGTTGTGAGCATTTCCGTGACTGCATGGGTGGAAAGGGGTTGTCACTGGTGTTTACCTAGCCAACCAAAGTTGATGGAGTAGAAGGTTTGATGCCAAGTTAGATAGTTTGAAAGATACGCTACTGAGCCACTTTAAACTGACCCTCACTCCAAGTTTTGACATTGACTGAGATCACCTTGCCAAATGAAAATGAAGTTGAATCGCCCAAAACTAAGAGAGGTTATTGTAGACCTTGAAAAAATGATCTTGGAGCCCCTAATGGTTTGTTGATACCTCTCATGAACTCTGAGATATGAGCCCTGGAAGATCGCTGCCCAATTATGCTTAGTGCACCTTGGGGTCACTTGGGTCAAGCGTGGTCGCGAGCATTCCAGTGACTCCGTGGGTAGAATGAGGTTGTCACTAGTGTTTACCTAGCCAACCAGAGCCAATGGAGTAGACTATTCGATGCTAGGTCAGACGGTTTGAAAGGTACACTACTGAGTCGCTTTCAACTGACCCTCACTGCAAGTTTTGGCATCGACTAAGATCACCCTGCCAAATGCAAATGAAATCTAGTCACCCAAAACTGAGAGAGGTTATTGTAGACCTTGGAAACATGATCTTGTAGCCCCTAATGGTTTTTTGATACCTCTCACAAGCTCTAAGATACGAGCCTTGAAAGATCACTGCCCAATCGTGCTTAGTGCACCTTGGGGTCACTTGGGTCAAGCATGGTCGCGAGCTTTCCCATGATTCCATGGGTAGAATGGGGTTGTCACTGACATTTACTTAGCCAACTAAAGTTGATGGAGTAGATAGTTCGATGCTAAGTCAGACAGTTTGAAAGATATGCTACTGAGCTGCTTTCAATTGACCCTCATTGCAAGTTTTGGCATCGATTGAGATCGCCTTGCCAAATGAAAATGAAGTTGAGTCACCAAAAAATGAGAGAGGTTATAGTAGACCTCAAAAAAATGATCTCGTATCACCTGACAGTTTGTCGATACCTCTCATGAGCTCTGAGATACGAGCCCCGAAAGATCATTGCCCAATCATGCTTAGTGCACCTTGGGGTCACTTGGGTCGAGCGTGGTCGTGAGCTTTCCCGTGACTCTGTGGGCGGAACGGGGTTGTCACTAGCATTTACCTAGCCAATCGGAGCTGATGGAGTAGATGGCTTGATGCCAAGTTAGATAGTTTGAAAGATATGTTGCTGAGCCGCTTTCAACTGACCCTCACTACAAGTTTTGGCATTGACTAAGATCACCTTGCCAAATACAAACGAAGTCAAATCGTCCAAAACTGAGAGAGGTTATAGTAGACCTTGGAAACATGATCTCATAGCACCTAATGGTTTGTCAATACCTCTCATGAGTTCTGAGATACGAGCCATGAAAGATTGCTGCCCAATTGTGCTTAGTGCACTTTGGGGTCACTTGGGTCGAGCGTGGTCGTGAGCTTTCCCGTGAGTCCATGGGCGGAATAGGGTTGTCACTAGTGTTTACCCAGCCAACCAGAGCTAATGGAGTAGATGGTTCAATGCTAGGTTAGATGGTTTGAAAGATACGCTGCTGAGTCACTTTCAACTGACCCTCACTGCAAGTTTTGGCATCGACTGAGATCGCCTTGCCAAATGCAAATGAACTCAAATCACCCAAAAATGATAGAGGTTATTTTAGACCTTGAAAACATGATCTCATAGCCCCTAATGGTTTGTTGATACCTCTCACGAGCTCTGAGATACGAACCCTGAAAGATCATTGCCCAATCATACTTAGTGCACCTTGGGGTCACTTGGTTCGAGCATGGTTGCGAGCGTTCCGGTGATTCTATAGGTAGAATGAGGTTGTCACTAGTGTTTACCTGGCCAACTAGAGCCAATGGAGTAGACTATTTGATCCCAGGTTGGACGGTTTGAAAGATACACTGTTGAGCCACTTTCAACTAACCCTCATTGCAAGTTTTAGCATCGACTGAGATCGCCCTGCCAAATGCAAATGAAGTCAAATCACCCAAAACTAAGAGGTTATTGTAGACCTCAGAAACATGATCTCATTTCCCTTAATAGTTTGTCAATACCTCTCATGAGCTCTAAGATACGAGCCCCAAAAAATCACTGCCCAATCGTGCTTAGTGCACCTTGGGGTCACTTGGGTCAAGCATGGTCATGAGCTTTCCCGTGACTCCGTGGGTGGAATGGGGTTGTCACTAGTGTTTACCCGGCCAATCAGAGCCAATGGAGTAGATGGTTTGATGCTAGGTTAGATGATTTGAAAGATATGCTATTGAGTCACTTTCAACTGACCCTCACTGCAAGTTTTGGCATCGACTGAGATTGCCCTGCCAAATGCAAATGAAGTCGAATCACCCAAAATTGAGAGAGGTTATTGCAGGCCTTAGAAACATGATCTTGTAGCCCCTAACAGTTTGTTGATACCTCTCATGAGCTCTGAGATATGAGCTTGAAATATCACTGCCCAATCGTGCTTAGTGCACCTTGGGGTCACTTGGGTTGAGCATGGTCGCGAGCTTTCCCATGATGCCATGGGCGGAATGGGGTTGTCATTGGCATTTACTTGGCCAACCAGAGTTGATGGAGCAGATAGCTCGATGCCAGGCTGGATGGTTTGAAAGATATGTTGCTGAGCCGCTTTCAACTGACCCTCACTGCAAGTTTTGACATCGATTGAGATTGCCTTGCCAAATGCAAATGAAGTCGAATCTCCCAAAACTGAGAGAGGTTATTGTAGACCTCAAAAACATGATCCCATAGCCCTTGATGGTTTTTTGATACCTCTCATGAGCTCCAAGATATGAGCCCCAAAAGATCACTGCCCAATCGTGCTTAGTGCACCTTGGGGTCACTTGGGTCGAGCGTGGTCGCGAGCTTTCCCGTGACTCCGTGGGTAGAACCGGGTTGTCACTGGCATTTACCCAGCCAACCAGAGCTGACAGAGAAAATGGTTCGATGCCAGGTAAGATGGTTTGAAAGATACGCTACTAAGCTGCTTTCAATTGACTATTAGTGGCATGTTTAAAATTTGAACTATGAAACTAATCATGATTAAGCTTGTGAAATTTGAACTATGAAGCTTATTATGTTTGAGGTTTAACTTTTATAGATTGTTTGAAATGATAAAAAATAATATCCTTAAAGTATTATAAACAAAAATCAAACATGTAAGAATTCAAACCATGCAAATGAGATAAGTAAATGACATGTAAGATCCCTTCTTGGCACTATTGGCCACCCATACATGATTTTGGTCATAAGTCCTTATTAATAGTTTTAGGACATTTAACTTTTAAATCAAATTGATTGTTACAAATTGCCATTATAGGCTTCAAAAGATCTCAATTAACCATTAAGGATCCTTTTGTCCTTCTATCTCTGATTGGATTCATGGTGACTGTAGGCATCTTCATAGGTGCTCCTGCACAAGTTACAATCCACATACAAAACCAAGTTTAGTGACTCAAAATACAATCTAAAAAAGGTGAAATTAATGTATTGAAATTAATCTTAATGAACTTAGAAAACAATGCACTAAGTTAACTTATTACCTAGTCAAGTGTTCCTGAAGGGTCATCTCTTTGCTTTAGGGTCTCCAATAGTGCTTCATGATGAACAGTACTAATAGTCCAAAGTTCTTTTGTCTTTGGTATTCCTTGATGCTTTGACAACTTGAAATTTGTTGCTATAACAAGGTGTGAATACATGAGAATCATTTTGTGCTTCTCATAGTCTTCAAATGAGGGAATTCCATTCTTTCTAATCATGTATGTTTGTAGCCATGTTCCTGCAACAACAACTGAACCAGTAGGATATGTGAACCCATCACCATCTGTCATTAGTTGTACAAGCTTATGTTTACCTTGTACACAATGTGCTAACCAATAATTTGACCTCTTATCATTCCCTTGCGGTGCAACCAATGCAAAAACATTTCCTGGTGTCAGAAGATCTGAAAGATGGTCATAGTCAATTGAAGTGTCCATGTCATCATTTCTTATAGAGAGTGTCAAAGATAAAGGAGTTAGATACTGTGGAACCCATGTATCCACCCACTCACTTGACTCGCAATGATCCCAATCATACTAAAAACACATGGGGCAAAAACAAGCCAACTCTCGTGTCCAAGTGGTCCATGTACTACTATTGGAGCTTTGGAATGAATGCATTTTTGAAGAGTCCTTCATTATTTGACAATCCAATCTATCTCCTATAGTTCCCTCCTCAACCACCAAAAGAATCTACGCATTGTAGAACCGAGAGTCCCCCCCTGTGACAATGTGAAAGTACATCAATCAATAATAGAATGAGCATCAAGAAGTAAAACACCTAAAATCCTCAATTGATCCTTAACTAGAGCTCTCTTCACACACACACCTGCTCCATCATGCTCCCCTTTCCCATGCCCTGACTCAAAAAACCTCCAAATATGAGGTACACCTCTCTCCACATGCATTCTACACAACCAATAAAACATTTTGGCATTCTTAAATTGACCGATGCAATTATCTGACCAAATGAGATGCGTATCCGTAGCAATACCATTTTCCTGCAAGAAGTCAAAATAGTTCTAGAAATAATGTTGAACAAACTCATGAGAGTGAGAACTATCGTAGCTCATATAAAAATGGTACTCTCTGATTATCTTTCACTCATCTTTTGTGCTATCAGGGGTATGTCTATATGTGATGTGTACAAAAATAGCAACCTGAATGGAATTGTAATATTGAGCATGAGTCTCATTTTGGGGCTGCAATGTATAGTTCTCCGCAAAGTCTACAACGGATATAATAGTTCCAATGGGGAAAGTGTCCTTACATGTCCTGAATTGTTGATCCAACCATTGAGACCTATGACTATGCCTTGCATACTTGTTAAAAATATTTGTCTTGAAATTTGAGATAAAATCAGCAATATTGTATTCTTTTGCAACCAACTCACATCTAGAGCCTTCACCTCCACTCTTCAATGTATATTTCACCATTTCATATACCCTTTTTTGGACGAGTGGCTTTCCAAAATTGTGTTCCAAACCCTCATGAAAACATGTTCTAAACTTGGACAAGCCACCACATTCTAAGCACTTGGCATTTAAGAAATCTTTTTTATAAAATAAACAACCATCATCTCTATGACATAAAAATTGATCTAGCAATTCTCGTGATGATTTGGGAAGACTAGGACCCCTAGGAGGTCCCCATGACACCTTTTGACACATTTGAACACTAAAGTGTGTCCAAAGGGGTCCTATGACCCCTTAAGACACACTTGAGCATTAAAATGTGTAAAAAGGGGTCATGGGGACTCCCTAGGGGTCCTAACACATGATAAGGCATACTAGGACCCCTAGGAAGTCCCCAAGACCCCTTTTGACACATTTGAATGCTCAAGTGTGTTCAAAGGGGTCCTAAGACCCCTTAAGACACACTTGAGCATTCTAATATGTCAAAAGGGGTCATAAGACCCCTTAAGACACACTTGAGTGTTCAAATGTGTCAAAAGGGGTCATGGGGACTCCCTAAGGGTCCTAAAGCATGATAAGATGTACTAGGACCTTTAGGGAGTCCTCGTGACCCCTTTTGACACATTTGAATGCTTAGGTGTGTCTTAAGGGGTCTTAGGACCCCTTAAGACACACTTGAGTGTTCAAATGTGTCAAAAGGGGTCATGGGGACTCCCTAGGGGTCCTAACATGTGATAAGGTGTACTAGGACCCCTAGAAAGTCCCCATGACCCCTTTTGACACATTTGAATGCTCAAGTGTATTCGAAGGGGTCCTAAGACCCCTTCAGACACACTTGAGCATTCAAATGTGTCAAAATAGGTCATGGGGACTCCCTAGGGGTCCTAATGCGTGATAAGGCATACTAGGACCCCTAGCAAGTCCCCATGACCCCTTTTGACACATTTGAACACTCAAGTGTGTCTGAAGGGGTCCTAAGACCCCTTAAGACACACTTGAGCATTCAAATGTGTCAAAAGGGGTCTTGGGGACTTCCTAAAGGTCCTAGTATGCCTTATCACGCGTTAGGACCCCTAGGGAGTCCCCATGACCCCTTTTGACACATTTGAATGCTCAAGTGTGTCTAAAGGGTAGAACCCTTCGGACACACTTGAGCATTCAAATGTGTCAAAAGGGGTCATGGGGACTCCCTAGGGGTCTTAACGTGTGATAAGGCATTCTAGGACCCTTAGGAAGTCCCCAAGACCCCTTTTGACACATTTAAACACTCAAGTGTGTCCGAAGGGGTCCTAAGACCCCTTAAGACACACTTGAGCATTCCAATGTGTCAAAAAGGGTCCTAAGACCCCTTAAGACACACTTGAGCATTCAAATGTATCAAAAGGGGTCATGGGGACTCCTTAGGGGTCCTAACGCGTGAAATTATTCTTGTATTTCAAGTGTGTCTGAAGGGGTCCTAAGACCCCTTAAGACACACTTGAGCATTGAAATGTTTCAAAAGGGGTCATGGGGACTCATTAGGGGTCCTAACACATGATAAGGCATAATAGGACCCATAGGGAGTCCCCATGACCCCTTTTGACACATTTGAATGCTCAAGTGTGTCCGAAGGGGTCCTGAGACCCTTAAGACACACTTGAGTATTCCAATGTGTCAAAAGGGGTCCTAAGACCCCTTAAGACATAGTTGAGCATTCACATGTGTCAAAAGGGGTCATGGGGACTCCCTAAGGGTCCTGACACTTGATAAGGTGTACTAGGACCCCTAGGGAGTCCTCATGACCCTTTTTGACACATTTTAATGCTCAAGTTTGTCTTTAGGGGTCTTAGGACACCTTCAAACACACTTGAGTGTTCAAATGTGTCAAAAGGGATCATGTGTTAGGACCCCTAGGGAGTCCCCATGACCCCTTTTGACACATTTGAATGCTCAAGTGTGTTTGAAGGGGTCTTAGGACCCCTTCGAACACACTTGAGCATTCAAATGTGTCAAAAGGGGTCATGGGGACTCCCTAGGGGTCCCAACGCATGATAAGGCATACTAGGACCCCTACGGAGCCCCCATGACCCCTTTTGACACATTAGAATGCTCAAGTGTGTCTTAAGGGGTCCTAAGACCCCTTAAGACACACTTGAGCATTCTAATGTGTCAAAAGGGGTCATGGGGGCTCCGTAGGGGTCCTAGTATGCCTTATCATGCGTTGGGACCCCTAGGGAGTCCCCATGACCCCTTTTGACACATTTGAATGCTCAAGTGTGTTCGAAGGGGTCCTAAGACCCCTTCGAACACACTTGAGCATTCAAATGTGTCAAAAGGGGTCATGGGGACTCCCTAGGGGTCCTAACACATGATAAGGTGTACTAGGACCCCTAGGAAGTCCCCAAGACCTCTTTTGACACATTTGAATGCTCAAGTGTGTCCCAAGGCATCCTAAGACCCCTTAAGACACACTTGAGCATTCCAATGTGTCAAAAGGGGTTCTAAGACCCCTTAAGACACACTTGAGTGTTCAAATGTGTCAAAAGGGGTCCTAAGACCCCTTAAGACACACTTAAGTGTTCAAATGTGTCGAAAGGGGTCTTGGGGACTTCCTAGGGGTCCTAGTATGCCTTATCAGACATTAGGATCCCTAGGGAGTCCCCATCACCCCTTTTGGAACATTTGAATGCTCAAGTGTGTTCGAAGGGGTCATAAGACCTCTTAAGACACACTTGAGCATTCAAATGTGTCAAAAGAAGTCATGGGGACTCCATAGGGGTCCTAACATGTGAAAGGCATACTAGGACCTCTAGGGAGTCCCCATTACCCATTTTGACACATTGGAATGCTCCAGTGTGTTTGAAGGGGTCCTAAGACCCCTTAAGACACACTTGAGTGTTAAAATGTGTCAAAAGGGATCATGGGGACTCCCTAGAGGTCCTAATGCATGATAAGGCATACTAGGACCCCTAGGAAGTCCCTAAGACCCCTTTTGACATATTTGAATACTCAAGTGTGTCCAAAGGGGTCCTAAGACCCCTTAAGACACACTTGAGCATTCCAATGTGTCAAAAGGGATCCTAAGACCCCTTAAGACACACTTGAGCATTCAAATGTGTCAAAAGGGGTCTTGGGGACTTCCTAGGGGTCCTAGTACACCTTATCAGGCATGAGGACACCTAGGGAATTCCCATGACCCCTTTTGACACATTTGAACACTCAAGTGTGTCCAAAGGGGTCATAAGACCCCTTAAGACACACTTGAGCATTCAAATGTGTCAAAAGGGGTCATGGGGACTCCCTAGGGGTCCTAACATGTGATAAGGCATTTTAGGACCCCTAGGGAGTCCCCATGAACCCTTTTGACACATTTGAACACTCAAGTGTGTTCGAAGGGGTCCTAAGACCCCTTAAGACACACTTGAGCATTAAAATGTGTCAAAAGGGGTCATGGGGACTCCCTAGGGGTCCTAACGCATGATAAGGTGTACTAGGACCCCTAGGAAGTCCCCAAGACCCCTTTTGACACATTTGAATGCTCAAGTGTGTCCGAAGGGGTCCTAAGACCACTTAAGACACACTTGAGCATTCCAATGTGTCAAAAGGGGTCCTAAGACCCCTTAAGACACACTTGAGCGTTCAAATGTGTCAAAATGGGTCTTGGGGACTTCCTAGGGGTCCTAGTATGCCTTATCAGGCGTTAGGACCCCTAGGGAGTCCCCATGACCCCTTTTGACACATTTGAACAAGTGTGTCTGAAGGGGTCATAAGACCCATTAAGACACACTTGAGCATTCAAATATGTCAAAAGGGGTCATGGGGACTCCCTAAGGGTCCTAACATGTGATAAGGCATACTAGGACCCCTAGAGAGTCCCCATGACCCCTTTTGACACATTTGAACACTCAAGTGTGTCTTAAGAAGTCTTAGGACCCCTTCAGACACACTTGAGTGTTCAAATGTGTCAAAAGGGGTCATGGGGACTCTCTAGGGGTCTTAACGCCTGATAAGTTGTACTAGGACCCCTAGGAAGTCCCCAAGACCCCTTTTGACACATTTGAATGCTCAAGTGTGTCTGAAGGGGTTCTAAGACCCCTTAAGACACACTTGAGTGTTCAAATGTGTCAAAATGGGTCATGGGGACTCCCTAGGGCTCCTAACACGTGATAAGGTGTAGTAGGACCCCTAGGGAGTCCCCATGACCCCTTTTGACACATTTGAATGCTCAAGTGTGTCTGAAGGGGTCCTAAGACCCCTTAAGACACACTTGAGTGTTCAAATGTGTCAAAAGGGGTCATGGGGACTCCCTAGGGGTCCTAACATGTGATAAGGTGTACTAGGACCCCTAGGAAGTCCACATGACCCCTTTTGACATATTTCAATGCTCAAGTGTGTTCGAAGGGGTTCTAAGACTCCTTAAGACACATTTGAGCATTCCAATGTGTCAAAAGAGGTCCTAAGACCCCTTAAGACACACTTGAGCATTAAAATGTGTCAAAAGGGGTCATGGGGACTCCCTAGGGGTCATAACGCGTGATAAGACGTACTAGGACCCCTAGGAAGTCCCCAAGACCCCTTTTGACACATTTAAATGTTCAAGTGTGTTTGAAGGGGTCCTAAGACCCCTTAAGACACACTTGAGTGTTCCAATGTGTCAAAAGGGGTCCTAAGACCCCTTAAGACACACTTGAGTGTTCAAATGTGTCAAAAGGGGTCATGGGGATTTTCTAGGGGTCCTAACGTATGATAAGGTGTAGTAGGACCCCTAGGGAGTCCCCATGACCCTTTTGAGACATTTAAATTCTCAAGTGTGTCCGAAGGGGTCCTAAGACCCCTTAAGACACACTTGAGCATTCAAATGTGTCAAAAGGGGTCATGGAGTCTGCCTAGGGGTCCTAACATGTGATAAGGCATACTTGATCCCCTAGGGAGCCCCCATGACCCCTTTTGACACATTAGAATGCTCAAGTGTGTCCAAAGGGGTTGTAAGAGCCTTTAAGACACACTTGAGCATTCAAATGTGTCAAAAGGGGTCATGGGGACTCCCTAGGGGTCCTAATGCGTGATAAGGTGTAGTAGGACCCCTAGGGAGTCCCCATGACCCCTTTTGACACATTTGAATGCTCAAGTGTGTCTGAAGGGGTCCTAGGACCCCTTAAGACACACTTGAGCAATCCAATGTGTCAAAAGGGGTCATTTTTGACTATTTAGTGCTTCTAGTGAATCCAAATTTAGTTCTTATAAAGATGAGATGTTAGTGAATGACTTCTTGCTAATACTACTCTTCCACTAGATCTAGATTTCAATCCTTTTGTGGATCTATAGGCTCAATCGCGAGCCCACAGGATTGGCCAAGAGAAAAATGTGATTGTATATCAACTGATTACAAAATGTTCAGTTGATGAGAAAATATTGCAATGATCAAGAAGAAAATTGACTATGGAAAATCTAGTTATGAATTCTGTTAAGAATGAAACTATTAAGGAATTGCATGAATCAAAAACCATGAAAATAACCTTCTGCAACAAAGAACATTCAAGCTATAGAATTTATTAACTCTAAATTTAAATGTCTTATCAGCATTCATGGAAGAGATTTCATTAGCATCCATGGAAGAAATTTCATTAACTTCAGACAAAATCATCTAAAAAAATTCATTAACTCTAGGTGAAATCATTTAAGACGGACAAAAACAAAATCGTATTACTCAGAAATGACAAAGAAAGAAAATGAGATAAACCAAATTTATCAAATTCTTGCAATTCGCAGCTTCTCTCCGAGCGTAAAATGACAATCCATGGAGCCAAAATTATGGTGAAAATTAAATTCTTTGAGTAAGTCATTCAAAAACACTCAGAATACTATAACACATGATGATTTATAGAGAATTTATGATGGACTATGTTGTGCAAAAGCCCACAATCCCTGCCAGATCTCAGAGTACTGATGAGAAGCAATGGTGAAAGTTTGAGACAGAGGGGGCGCCGACATTGTAGCGGCAAGACATTCTTCATAATATCAGGGCGACGCTATCAAAACGGCAAGGCTTTCCTCATAGTATCGCATCGCCGCTGATCTCTTCTTTAAATTTATTAATGCGGTCGGTTCTATGGCACTTGCATAATTTCTAGTACAGCTGCTCATTTTACGAAACCCTTCCCCGCTCTCCATAATCTTCGACCAGTTCAAAGATCTGTCCGGTTGTTCTTGTTTAACCTCCCAATGACTTTGTTGAGCTGCCGGATTATCAACAGGCATGGTACAATTGTCTGGTTCAACTAGAATATATTTGTGATATTAATATATAATTAAATAATATTTAATGTAAAATGTATATTATATATAATATTTAATATATATAATATATAGTTTTTAATATTAATATATATTAAATAATATTTAATGTAAAATGTATATTATATAATATTTAATATATAATTGATATTATAAATATTTAATATATCTAATATATAGTTTTTTATATATTAGATAATATATAAAAATTCTGAAATGGGAGGGAGAAAGTGGAGGGAAGGGAAAGTGAAAATTAAAAACTCTGCCGTCATTTTCGGGTACTCGAAAATATCAAGTACCCGATTAGGCTTGGTATTGCCTTGTGCACTAAACCTACATGGTCAACTATTGAAATGTCTCAAATACGTGTTTTTCCCTTGTTTCTCTGAGTTCCAGACTTCGACAATGTAGCTAATGACTTTTTTTTCACTTGAATTTGATAAAATGAAAAGGGTATTTTAAGGATATTATCAGCTTTCTATCGATATAATTGCTGTCAAATTTTGAATTTAGTAAGTAATTATTAGTTATTTTCTAATTGAGCTACCTCTAAAGTGCTGATTTATATACTGATTGAAAAATGACTATAACTTTCAAACAGCATAACATTTTTGAAATTCTAAAATTGTGTCACATTCTATGCTTCGCCTACTATAAGAATTTTTTTTTTTTTTTGAATTTTGTAAAGTTTTGAATGAGTTAGGGTGGTCAGACACAGAAGTTTTGAAAACATTGTAGCAGAAAATTCATAATTAATTATTTTTTTGAAATAAAATTACAAAAAAAATGTATCACATCCGAGCATGAGTCTATTACTTATATATTAAATTTTATAAAAAAATATTATCATTTGATCATGATTAAGGTGGTTAGACA